>WURV02151462.1:0-15973 GCA_011762755.2 Epimenia babai | reverse complement strand
ATCGCAACTAAACGATCTGGAATCGCAACTAAACGATCTGGAATCGCAACTAAACGATCTGGAATCGCAACTAAACGATCTGGAATCGCAACTAAACGCTCCGAAAGGGCAAATAAATGCTCCGAAAGGGCAAATAAATGCTCCGAAAGGGCAAATAAATGCTCCGAAAGGGCAACTTAGCACTCCGAAAGGGCAACCAAATGCTGTAGAAAGGCAATTAAATAGAGTAGAATTGCAAATAAATGCCGTAGAAACGCAAATAAATAGTGTAGAATGGCACATAAATTCCATAGAAAGGCAGGAAAATGCTGTCAAATTGCAAATAAATGCTGTTGAAGGGCAACTTGATGCTGTTGAAGTAAACTAAAGGAAAAGGGCAACTGAATAGAGGAAAAGGGCAACTAAATAGAGGAAAAGGGCAACTGAATAGCGCTGGGGAGCTGCTGAGCGTTGCATAGGTAGATTAATGGCAAAATATTACCAGTGCCAGTCACGATGTGGGTATATAAGTATAACAAAATTTTTAGAGAAAATAATCTGGATTTACATTCATGTAAATACACGACAAAATGAGAATGTAAAGCATAGCTAGAATATGACACACATATCTAATACTAGGAGTTATAACAGAATATATATGACTATAGTATTATAAGCCTTATCAGTCGAGACAGCAGGTTCCCCAGTGATCATAAACGGGTGCGAGAATGAATTTACTTACTATTGATTACTCTCAAATACGCCTACTTACATACGCTTACATAATCATAACTACATTAAGATTGATAGTTGGTGCTTCTAGGTGACATCAAAATTATCCATGTATGATGAGATACGAGAGAATGCAGACAGACGCCCTGCTGTAACACTACCTTTATGGATTAATGCAACTCAAGTACATCGCCCACCTAGCAGGGCTGAGAAGAGTATAGGAGATAAGAATTCATCATCTGAGATGACAACCACCATAAAGCCTACAGTAATTTAAAACAACAAACTAGATGTCCAGTAGCCCCAGAATAATAGATGGAAATTGTTTCAACGACATTTAAAAAATCTAGTTCACAAAAAATCAATAGGTATGAAATTAGTCAAAAAAGTTACCAATTTTTACAAATTAGAAATTTAATTTATTTATTATTCTTACATTAGGAAGACAACTACACATTATTAATTACACCATTGGTTTAGTCATGAAAGGAAGTGGATTGATTTTGTGAAGTGCGTTCAACGCCATCTGTAGAATACACCACCCAAAATTTAAATAGAATTATTCATATAGGTGTAAGATGTATCTGCATATTATTAATTTGAACAGTAGCAAATCGGCAAATCTTTCGTTGTGGTAACTCCATATCTGAATGCGACAATAAACAAAGTTAAGACAGAGAGACATATCTGTCTCAAGCACTTTAGACCACACAAGGTGTCTGGTTAAGGTATTCTCTAAACCACATCGACACAAAAGTCTATGTTGTTGATGTCTGGCAATGAGAGTGATGATGAACCTCTAGACAACTCTCTGGTGATAAGAATGTGAACCGCTAGACGTTTTGATGCTGCTAGACATTAATCTGGTGGTGAGAGGTACGTGAACTACTGTACTCTCTGGTAGTGGGAGGTATGTCAACTGCTAAACGTTTCTCTAGTGGTGAAAGGTATGTGAACCGCTTGCCATTGCTCTGGTGATGAGAAGTATGTGAACCGCTAGCCATTGCTCTGGTGATGACAAGTATGTGAACCGCTTGCCATTGCTCTGGTGATGAGAAGTATGTGAACCGCTTGCCATTGCTCTGGTGATGAAAAGTATGTAATCCGCTGGCCATTGCTCTGATGATGAGAGGTATGTGAACCGCTTGCCATTCCTCTGGTAATGAGAAGTATGTGAACTGCTTGGCATTGCTCTGGTGATGAGAAGTATGTGAACTGCTTGCCATTGCTCTGATGATGATAGGTATGTGAACCGCTTGCCATTGCTCTGATGATGAAAGGTATGGGAACCGCTTGCCATTGCTCTGATGATGAGAAGTATGTAAAGCGCTTGCCATTGCTCTGATGATGAGAGGTATGTGAACCGCTTGCCATTACTCTGATGATGAGAAGTAGGTAAAGCGCTTGCCATTGCTCTGATGATGAGAGGTATGTGAACCGCTTGCCATTACTCTGATGATGAGAAGTAGGTGAACCGCTTGCCATTGCTCTGGTAATGACAAGTATGTGAACCGCTTGCCATTGCTCTGATGATGAAAGGTATGGGAACCGCTAGATATCTCTGGTGGTAATAGGTATGTAAACTGCCAGACACCTCTCTGGTACTAAGAGGTATGTGAACCGCTAGATATCTCACATATTAAGTCAATATCTCTGTTAGTAGACATATCTATCCCTATCTCCTTATGTCTTTGTTGAGAAAAGTTACGAAAAAAGAAGGTATATAAGTTACTTCGTTATTGACTGACTATGATTTTAATTACTATGAGCTTTTGTATACAAGTATACTTCATCAGGTGCAATTGTTGATCATTATTGCACCTGATAAAGTATACTTGTATGCGAAAGTTTGTGTGAATCAAAACCTCAGTTAGTCAATAAGGTGTTGCCTTCACTTTTCCTATGATACGAGATGGCTAACATGGCAACACACATCTCTTTGCTAGAAAAAATTTGCATTTGGTGTGAATAATTCTTGATGCAGTCATGAAATATCGGGCCCCACGTTATAACTCTCTTCCACTACTCTACCATGTCCGCTGACTTTTCTCCATCATCTGGAATCGATTCCACGCCTGTCTGATGGTTCTATGTACACGGTACATGCGTTGAGAAACCCATACCCAGAGCCGACTTTTCCATGGTGCTTACGAAGCACCCATGTAATGTGTTAAGATATCAATAGCTCATAGTCAAGCCATATTAATAAATTTAAAAGCAGAAAATTTAGATCAATCAATAAAATTATGAAATCAGGGTAGTCTGAACATAAAAGGCTATGTCAAATGGCGTAATTCAATATCCCTATTGCAAATCAAGGCACGCAGACACAGTGTATATCAAACCAATGCTAACACTGTCAATATAATTTGATGTTGTATTCATAAATTATATAACTGTAATCCTATGATGTTATTTGAATATTGGATAGTGTATTAGATGTGGCTGTAAGTGATGAGGAAAATGCATTGATTTTACAAAGAGAGAATTTTTTTATCTAAGATTGATCGACTGTGATACAGCTAGACTGTCTCGTATAGAATGTCTTAATGGCAATATAATGTTAGATCGATTGTCTGTAGAAAGACTCGTAAACACTGGTGAATTCGATCATTGGCAAAAACGAGTCTTTCTTCGGTAATACAACAACGACAAAAAGAAAAAGCATGATTTCTCGAAAAAATTGCATGACATTTGACACGATACTTCTAGTCTGTTTGCTTCATGTTTTGGTTTCTGTTTGGGCAGCTTAATAGTTGATAGGTCAAACACTAAGCCTTCTATTTATGAATGGTGAGTATACTAATCATGTAAAGGGCATTGCCTCTCAATTCTGAAAATCAATTTTCTATTTTTTCCTTGTGATATCCCAATGCTGGATTAATGTCAGCCTTCGTTCAAGGTTTTTATCGTCACAATCAAACAAGCTAATCCAAAAGATCAACCGCAAGACGAGGAAATGATAAACGCATGTCACAATTTACTAGTAACAACTTTCCAGAGTCGACAATTAATATCAAAACAAAAGACTTCAAAAAGAATTAAACTGAGAGCATAGTGACTAGTGACTACAACATAGTGACTATAACAAGAAATATGTGTCGGAAGATGGCTACAGTTAATATCAGCTCAGTATTTTCGTGTCTTATCTTGCTAAGGGTGGATGTCTACTGCAAGTGCTGTAGCAGGTATGAAAGAAAGATGTTAATCTACCTTTATCGGCATCGATAATTTAAAAGAAAAAGGGAAACAATTATCATAGCATAAAACATAGATACATAAAGCAAGTGATTTATATTACCACATTACACCATCATTAATCAATCTCTGATGATGCCAACTGAGTACGCTGAAACAGCTTCGAAATAAAAGCAAGAGCAGAGAGGGAAAACGAAATAATGAAACCAAAATAGACTGTTCTCACCGCATCAGACACAGCGGTGCATTCTGAGAAGATCGGCTCAGATACCACAGATATCAATACCACAGATAATGAATCTAATCAAGAAACTCAATTACCAGGGTTTTTTACGGTGCAGGTAGAGGTCAAGTTCGGGTGAAACTATCTGCAGTGAATCGACAAAGCCGCCATGAATTGGATACAATCGTAACAAACTTATCACAGAGGGAGGTAAAAAAAGGTAAAGTGCACATTTATAGACCGCAAGTATCAGCCAATAAAGGCTCTCAGATGCAGTTTACAATTCAATGTTTATAAATATACAGGTTCACTGATATTAGCAACTTGATTATAGCATTGGACCAAATTGTTTAGTTATGTGTCTATTGGTACTAACTACTTGTTTAAGCAACCTAGCAATTAGTGGGTTTACTTGTGACCATAGATCTATCTTGTATGCACAAAACAAAAGGACTGCCGAAACGATCATGAAGTCATCACACTGTCTTGATTAACTTTCCCAAATTACTACAGTTTTATTGTACTGATAGTGATATTATACATACAAATCCCGAAGCAAAACAGCTCTCTTAGATGAAATTACAACCAAAACATAATACAACTGCCATGCCCAATTCACTACTTAGGCTGGTTCTTTGAAGGGCCAAATATTACTGACTAATACTAGCACCTTGCAACTTGATTAACAACTTACCACATGGTTCGTCATGTGCTCAGTCGTCAGATGATCGGCATCACATGCACTCGTATCACCATTAATTTTGGGGCTGTCAGTGGGTGGAGGCGGGAGATCATCTGCGGGTGGGGGAGGGGGCAGATCCGTGGGTGGTTCTGTCTCGGGGTTAGATCCAACTTCCGGTGCGGGGTGCCCAGCATCATCGGGTATCGACTCGGGCGTGATCCCAGAGTCATTTAGCGATTGCGAATCATTTACTTCTGCACCACCAGTTTCACATTCGATAGATTTTGGTTCTACATCATTTGCTGCACCATGACATTCTTCATTTGTGGCATCTTGCTGAGTCTCTTGCACAGACTCGGGTGCTTGAGTTGGCGCCAGCTCACAATCATGTACATGAATGGGTTCCGGTTCATGAATGGGTTCCGGTTCATGAATGGGTTCCGGTTCATGAATGGGTTCCGGTTCATGAATGGGTTCCGGTTCATTAATGGGTTCCGGTTCATTAATTGGTTCTGGTTCATTAATTGGTTCCGGTTCTTCTACGGGTACATCGGTACAAGCAATTTCAGGTTCTGCAACATGAGCTTGTTCTGGTTCATTTGCCGATATAGGTTCCGGTTCTTCAACAGGTACTGGTTCAGTGTGCTGAACTGTTGTCTCCGTGGTATCAGCAATTGTGCTGGCAGGCACTTGGGGCTCTTGGGTTACTTCTGTTGGCTTCTCATCTACGCATGCTTCACCTTCTCCTGTGACTGCAGTCTGTGCTGCTTCTGTGGTATCCACGGTGGGATGGTCACCTTCCTGAATGAAGTTATAATCGTCCAATTTAGGTAAAAGGAATTGTGCAATTGAATAAAATTCCTCGTATGCCACTTCATTGATAGTGGGTAGAATATACGCAGACTGCCATATTAATTTATTTGTTACCGGTGATTTGGGGTATATGGAGTAATACTGTGGTAAAAAGTACAACCAGTCAGAGAAAAAAAACAAGATGAATAGCACAGTATCGTTATACAAGTTAGATGCCAAATAAATTCTAGGTAACTAACTAGGTACATTCGTGGGTCTGAATGCCTCGTTAAGGCAAGTATTTTTGCCAGTAATAAGCTTGAAGATACAAGATAATGACTAGTATAATTATAAGGATATTAAGCATTCACATTTTCATCGGAGGATCTGGTACATGAGGGGGCACAGTTCCGCTCTACCCGCGGCTTTGCTGAATGCTAGCTCAATTGGAAATACTCAGTAACTTCCCTATGGCATGCCATCTTCTTATGATGCCATATTGAACGTTTAATCCCTATCGCACGCCATCTTCTTACGATGCCATACTGAACGTTTAACACCTACAATCGACATTCCAACAATGATAGATATCACTGCCCAACTGACAAGATATTAATAAAAATAGTCATGCATGAGTGAATGCATACCTTGTTTTCAACCGTCTCGGCTGATTCATCCGTAGCTAGGGGCGCTACCTTGGCTACCTCAGACTGCTCCCCCCCACCATCGGTGGCAATGGCTGCTCCCTCTTCAGTGATTGTTCTCTTCTTCCTCCTGCCCAAACGGTTACCCATCTCGAGTTTACTTGAAAGCAATGAAAATCTGAAAGATATCACAAGACAGTCGATGTTATAATCGTAATAAGATATACACTAGGTTCGCAAAATGAAATATATTTGATTTGAAGTACACTAATAGCATTGCTGTCTAACACAATTTACATCAATAACTACACTATTTAAAAGCATCTCTATGGCCTAACATAGACTGGTCAATAATATGCAAAGTCATACACAAATACATTAAGTTAATCTTTTACCGAACCCTTGTATGACTAACAAGAGACGCTTGTAGTGACTAGATAATTCACTGAAGACCAGCACTATATAGTTATAAGCATGGCATTATTTATTTAATCCCACCTTTATCACTATCAATTTAACAACACTCAAATTTGTGTACCAACAAAAATACTAAACATGGAACTTTTATCGACAAAGATACTTCCGTAACGGATGTATCTAAAGTTTAATTCCATCTGTCCATCCACTGCCTAAAAGCTATATACTACACGTCCAAATAGCTGATAGAGACTTGTTGATAACTTCACCACATGCACTATCCTTATGCATGACACTCACTCAAACTATGAATTGGCAACAAACTACTGAACTCATCCGATGATTGGTTGAATAAATCGCAATTTTACATTGTATGGATGCAACAGAATGGAAAAAATTACCTCCCCTCAGTCCGATGAGAATCCCCAGTGCAAATCCATAAGACAGACCCAAAGATTAATGGCCAAATGGCATCACTATGATAGGTTACAAAACGTATTAACAAAAATTTTCACATCGGGTGGAACAGGTAGAAAGGTGATGGAATATGTTGAATAAAAAAGCTCTTATTAAACCACTTGGTATTATAAACAAACCCATCCATTCTAATATGGTATAGTATATTAACATGTGTTATATAGATAGATAATGGGTTTAGTTGTATAAATCCACAGGCAGCAGCGAACAGCTGCCACTAGGCATTGTTATTGCTTCTACAAATATAATGTTTAGTTGCATAGTATATGATGGTGCCAGCTGACTGCCTTAGATGATCAGTGAAAGATTGTGTCATTTATGAAAGGTTCGGATAAATAAATATTACAGACGGTTCGGTTCGATACCACCTCCAGACAGTCGCTATACCATGCATCAATAATGTGGATAGTAGTGAGCATAACTTATTCAAGGTGTAGGTTGTAAATGCAATAACCAAAATTGCGTGATTAGACATAGAATATAGTTGGTAGCAGATCAAAGATAAGGACGGACATGTGGATGTCTATAAGTATTACAGTATAATTAGTAGCATTAGCCAGACTAACCAAGTGTAGTAAACTACGGAAGTTTTATTTATTTAGAGAATTCCATCGACTTACAAATTTGTATAATCAATTAATGGTACATAATTATTTTACGGATGTTTTTGATGGTTTAGGGGAAAGTGACTTGATATTACCCAAAGCGTAAAGATAAGTTAGTTGATATTTGATATCCCAACGAGATTTAAGGTTGTCTCCTGTTCAGACTTGTCCTTGAATATATAGGGTATAGCTAAGATATACACACGTGAAATATATCGCCATCTATGTCGAAATGATTGAGGCTTTGTTAATATTTTATGAAAACATCAAGAGCTATTCCGGATATTACAGGAGCGTAAAACTGTCTTGACATTTCCTATCTTATAATGTAATTAGATTATCTTCCTAATTCAAGTTGTGACACTGAAGTATGAATAGTAATGATCATGTTACAAGTTGTTGCAAATGATAAAATGTCCTTTTCTAGGAAACTTTACACCCACACCTACCCAAAACCAGTCACACGAACGGTTTTATCTAACTGTAATAAATTATTTCTGACATGTTGTGATAAATCATGTGATATAGGATGACAAATTTTAGGAGTTATTTCATGAAAATCAATACGTTTCGATTGCTATTAGAAATCCGTCAATAAATCGACCGATAGAATAATATAGTGTGGCAATCTTTTACACAGAGTAAGACTGATATGGGAGAATGATGCTCTCCCGATGTAACCATGATGACTGAACTGATTACCGTACTTTAGATCAGAAACACCCACTAGGTACATGGGGTACGGTAATACCAAGTCAGTCACGTAGGGCCAATATCATCAATACAAAGCAATACAAACGCTACCATTTTGTAATAGTAATATGACATAATTGTTTAATTGAGCCAACATGCTATATTCTGTACAGACTGAATGCAGGGACTCACGGGGATATCTTGGGACCAACAAGTTAACTGAAGCAATAATTGAACCATGAAATAAAAGTGCAATATTATGGTATGTGTAGTGTGTAATATACAGTGGTAAGAAATTGAACGCATCTGAAGGCGAATATTTGTTATACATTAATTATCATTAGCTTTTTATAAACATTAATTCATCAACGATTTGATGATTTCGCAGGTACCTGTACTCAAATGAACAAGCGGAATGGTGACATATTTCAATTTAATAATAATCAGTAAATGACAGAAACATACTTATCAATACCGATGGTTGTTGCATGAGACAAGCCAATGACTGAATGCATAGAAATGGATAGAAAATCAAATAGAATTAATTTCATTCCATTTCATTTAACGGTTGTGTTAGGCTATGATTTAACTTATATACACATTCTATTGAGTTATGCAATATAATTACTTCTCACACGAAAAGTATATACCGTAGGCGCTTTAGAGACATACTAGTTACATATTAGGGTGCCTGCAAAACAGATCGATTACTACAACCGAAATGGCTCCAATCATGGAATATAGACAGCAACTGCTGCCTCCTCATCCACAAATAGTTAGGAATAACGACAATTGTGATTTATCTCGCAATCATTCTAGCGAGCAGCCACGGAGGCAGCACATTCGGCATTCCTTTGAACATCGAGAGGAAAAACAGAACTGTACCTATTGTGATTAACTCAATCTTGACTACAGTTAGTACGAGACAATTAGTTCGGCTGATAAAATCGATAGCAAAACCCGGCGGCGGCGCAGTCTGTAGTGTGCCACTTGTGTATTGTGAGCTTCATCAGAACCATGGTCATATTAATCTGCCACAGATTACTCCCGCTTATGGACAATGATCACATGTCATGCATGCCATACCGTGATTAAAATTACATGAAAATGATAAGGAATCAATACGACACTAAGTTTGTGTTATAGAAGTTTATGATATAGAAATTACTCAATACATTTACTTCAGATAAAAAATTTGCAGTGAAATATATTAAATAATTTATATTAAGGATGGATCCTCTTTCAGCATTTCATCCTAAAAGAACGTGTAGCATATGATGTAGTGATTATGAATCTGTATTTGATCTATAAAGCCAGGCAAAGGCAATTCGTTTATACCATCACATGTTCTCTTTTATGCCTAAATGGCATCCGCACAGCATATATGAAATAACACTAAACTAAAAGTCACTAAAAGTGAAACATAAAATGAAACGGAAGGTGGATAAGAGTCACAATTAAAATCTATCCGCATGCGAGCCCAGAAATAAATGCGCAGTAAGCGATTTTATAAACCATTGAGTTTGCGAATGGTATTTCTGTATGCGTTTCTGTGTAAAAGGAATCATTTGTTATCATTTGTATAGTTTGATGTAATTATTTGTGGATTCCATTTGCATTTGCTGACATGAGGAAATGTGGCTAAAGGAACATAAAAAAGCTCATGTGAAGGAGCACAAGTAGTGATCGCAATTGGTCCCTCATTTCGCTCATTTCACGCCGTGACCATCTGAAAGTTGATGGTGGGTGAGAGAGACAGGTTTATCTATCACATTTCATTTGACAGTGATCTCCCGGATTCATCCCGATTCATCCCACCGTTTTATCATCTGTCTCTGTAACACAAAGGACATAAGCCCCTATCTGGCATCTCCGTCACAATGCTATCCAGTCATTGATCTGTGAACCTCATACACTATAAGATGTTGCACAGATAATGGCCTGCTATGACTGGTGCTTGCAACTAATAAATCTCCCTCCACCCTCAATACTACTTTCTATTTCTTATAACAATGATGAAATAAACCCAGCCATATGGGTTAAATGCAATCTATTTTTATATTAATCAAATTAGATATGTTACAAACAACCTGACAGTCAAACGACTCACTTTCTTACAATGAAGATAGCTTCTAATATATTAAAAATCTAAGTTGAGATATTTTCTGCCATATTTTAGTTAGTCATAAATAAGAATGTAATAGTATAGCTACAAATTCTAAAGTTGTATTTTTCTTTGCTCGTGACAGTTCAGACTTATGTCTGACATAATTTATCTTTTGATAAAAGCTAACAAATATGCGAAAAAAAGTGAACTAAAATAATATTTTACATTGTATAACACAATTTTTTCACAAGTAGAATAACAGCTAGTCAGATATCAAAATGACAAGGGAATAAACGGTTAAAAAGGAGTGAATAAATGGAAGAAGACAAACAGCTGACATGATGTAGATGTGATGTAGACACTACAGAAATATAAGTGCACATGCACCTTTTAGTATTAGAGTACATTCAAGTACTGACGATACACATTCTGCATGTCATAGATGGACATGATAATAAAGGTAAATAAAAAACTAATAAGAATCCCATCATCACTATCAAAATCAGAAAGATTACGCATTGATTACACAATTCCACATTGAGCTACATTTTTTTGCAATAATCTATTAATAAATGATCGTATCATGGGAACTACTAGTAACATGCCTTAGTAGAAATGAACTAATTTTGCATGGTTATATGGTATTGGAGACATGCAATTAATCGAGAAACCTATAACCATATTTCTTGTAAGTTAATTATACTCTATAGTTATCAGTATTGATATTATACTACAGGAACAATGTGGACAATGATGTGCAGCTGATGTAAGCTAGCCTTATCTATAATGAATGATTCAGGGGCGTTAATCTATGGATGGCAGCTGGAGGGAATCCACGTGGGACGGGTTAGCAATTTGTTCATCACAGGTTCACTGCCCATGATGGATGTGGAGGAGGCAAATATGGGAATGGGTCAATCAATACCCTGGCAGCAACTCTTGGGGGGAATCTCTGTAATGGTGAAGTAATGGTGAAGTAATGCAGCAGAACCTGCCAACTTATCCCGTTTAGGCTTTATTACCTCCGTAAGTCAGCTAAGAGCTGCCAACTCGAACTAAGATATATATCAAGACTGTACATTAGAGTCAATGGAAAGTTCATTCAGACGCACTCAACTTCACCGATAATATTCAATCTTGACCCAAAATATTCAAACTCGACCCGATAATATTCAAACTTGATCCGATAATATTCAAATATGACCCGATAATATTCAAATTTGACCCGATAATATTCAAATTTGACCCAGTCTACAAATATTAGGGAGATTACAAATTTTCGATGGACTCGTCTTTGGTGATATTCAATATAGGTCAAACCTACTGGGTATGCCCGGTATGGGATTTCCCCATCTGCAAGACCATCGTCTAACCACCGAAGACATCGGAATCATAAAATCTCGTTGCAGATTCTCTAAAAGGGCATTTACACTGGGATATTTCTTGCGCTAATTTCTGCCTGCAATTTATTGCGCAAAGCGTTTACACCAAGATACTTTTGTTTATCGATAGCGATAATGCCAGTTGTAAAATGTCGTCACGTGATCAAACAAAGATGGCAGATACAACTTCGAATTCGAGTGATTCTGAGAGACATCGAATTGATCGCTGCTGTTATCAGAGTCTGCCACAGAGTCTGCCATTGTGGCTTTATGACCGTTTGGGTTCTTCATATTCCAAAAATAGCCTGCTCTCAATAGACATTAATTTTTCGCTTTCAAGTTTCAACGTCGACTGGCTTACAAGCCACCATTTTGAGGTAGTATTTTTACTGTACGGACAAACGCAATCAACTGAGTGACATGTTGAATACTCGTATACCATTGGATAAACGTGCGCAAGAAACTGCAAGAATAGAGCACTGCTTTAATGCCATATTTCTTGCAACTATTGACGATTTCTTGCAACTATTGACGATTTCTTGCAAATATTGACAAGCGCAAGAAATCGTAGCAAGAAATTGCAACAGGAAATATTGCAGTGTAAAAACGCCCTATTATTCTGTAATTTCTATTGGTTGGTTGAATTTTATCCGGAAAGTTTTGTTTCGCTTTTATTAATAATATAATTTTTTATGTGGAATAATTTCGCTACAGTAAATTAATTTATGGATAAACTAAATGAATAAATTAGCCAAAAAATTAAGAAAAGATTGAAGAAATGCCATAAAATGGGTTTAATCGATCTTACCTTCCAATGTATTATTATAAATACTGTCTCGGTTATAAAGTTCGTGTGGAAGTTAATTTTGCGATTTTCCAAAAATATTGAAGCAACTCCAACTTCTCTAACCTTTTCTAAAAAAAGTTGCAGAATTCTCTGTGGATAAGGACCCCAGATGAACGTCTTGAATTATTACCTTTTACCGCACGGCTATGTTAAAACTAGCTTAACACCAACTCCTTATAGAGAATCTTCTGTAAGTATAATAACTACAAACCTCCCGACCTGATGTGAAAGTGATAATTACTTTACTTTTCATGCCATCAAAAAGGGTTGACAACCACTTTGGATTGCCAAATGCAACTTTACGATGTATTGGGTTAGAGTGAGTTCACACCAGTCTGCTATGCATGGAAAAGAATAAAAAGGATTCAAAATAATTCAGGATGATGCCAGGTCATTGAGGCATGGTATGCCATACATTTTATTAGTCTCAGATATGACCAATCGAGAGCCCTTGGGGTATTGTTTCACCAATACTATCTTAGTACATATTACGAATCTAATGTTTCATAGCGATGAATACTATAGCGATTTTTCATCAATACTTAATATTTTTTTATGTATATTAATCGATAAAAATATTCAATATGACTATTTTATGCTTTATTAATTGATATTCACATAGTGCAAGACTATGTTAACTATCAAACTGTTTGACTATTGACAAAAACACCGAAATATCGCTCATCGCTATAAAACACTAACTAATAGATTCTTAAGTATTCAGAAATAAAGTAATACTATTAGTGAAATGATTCACTAGTTATTATAAATCCAAGTACGCTTATACGTATCCAACCTTACCAGTAAATCAAATACAATATTGCAGTTGAGCAGATCGACAAAAATTTGTATGTGATGAATGAGTTACACTCCGGAGTACAGCAAACGCATTAACGACTCTTTGTGTCTGAGGAGAATGAATACCTTTGGGGTATATCACAGTAAAACTGATGTATACACAGATACCTTGAATATACAGGAGACAGACAGGTATTCCTAGTGTCACACAGTACATGTATATCAATGACAGGTAATAAGCCCGATAAGTATCATGTGATAAACCACACCCTCACTACTGAGGCGGCGCCACAATTATTCACTCTGTGTAAAAAATTATACCCTGGATGTATAGATTTTAGCTTTTAGCATGAAAAAAATTTACTTATATCTGTTTATTCAGCAATTCTTGCGTGACCTTATACAAATACAGGTGTGGTTTTATAATAATCTGAAAGGTAACTGTAAAGTTCCTAACGTATGTAACAAAGTAGCATTGTATCATATCATTCATGTCATTCTGGTCTGAACCAACCGATGACAGTTGATATTACTTGAAGTATCAATTCTACAGTGTCAAGAAAACATTACAAAAATACCATGAAGCAGTATTTATAAAGAGTACAGAATTCTAAATGCTCTAGGTATCATCTATCAGTGCAAAAACACTCTTTAATGGTGACGCTAATGACATATTCATGTAGAAGGTAAACGAAATCACAAATAATGGCACGATTTTCAACTTCCACATATAACACCTGGTCAACGAAACTAAAAAATGTACGTACTAAGGGGCAAAGTTATTTTAACTACGTAAATGAAATTTTCAATTAAGTAAGAACTTTGTTCAAACAGGTGAATTGTCGAAAGTGCAATGTTAAGTTAGACCTGAAAAAAAATAATCATAAAGACAATCGAAGCGGGGGTGGGGGAGAAATTAGGAGAGAATGTTCAATCACAAAGGCCATTTGTCAAAGTTTCCAAGGAATCAAGAAACAAAACCGATTAACTGAAATATACAAAAGACTAACATAATCTCGACAGAATTTTTCAAGGTAAAATCACATTTTAACAATCAGGATAAAATCCTTATGTGGATAGCAACTAATACAACTAAAAAAACATAATTAACACTTAACCGATACACACTAATTTGTTGCACTTTAATGCTAAATATATATAATTGAGTGACCCCCAATTTGTGGCTTAACTATGTACCATTTAAGTGACAGCAGGAACAATAGTCACTCATTTGGCAGTACTTGACATTTATGAACAATCTGGGTAGGTGAAGGTCATTGTTTAGGTTAGAAAGGAATTTGTATTTTTCTAAAACAACCATTTCAG
Organism: Epimenia babai; assembly: GCA_011762755.2. Lineage (NCBI taxonomy): Eukaryota > Metazoa > Mollusca > Solenogastres > Cavibelonia > Epimeniidae > Epimenia > Epimenia babai. Next base: position 1,071 of record WURV02151462.1, on the reverse strand, counting down.
GAGGGTTTTTGGAAGGGTCTGGAATAAACTCTTATGTTGTTAGCCTAATAAATCCAAAGGATTTTATAAACAGTGGCAATACAGAAAGAGTACTATTCTTAAATTTCCTAGTATTTGGCTTCAATAGTTTTATTCATGACCCATACTCGTCATATGGTTGTTCTTGGTAACACGGCTAAATATCCCGTATCCCTCAGGATACGTCAGTACTACCCCCTCACCCAACCCACTGAATTTTTCGATGTGATATTGTACCCTAACATTCCAAAGTAATAATAATAGTTGTCACTTCCACTGATTCTAATCAAATCTGACCTTTTATTACTTGTTATATTATACTGTCATTTCAGCTTTCCTAATGATATATGCTTAAGACAGGGCATTGAGTATTTACCTGAATTTCTCTTGATAGCAGAACTAATGTTCAAAATAAAACTGCCCCATGTACCTACCGATGTATTATGATCTACTTTTCAACACAATAACTGAACCCGTGGGCTGATAATAGTGACATGAGCAGCATTAGGCCCATGGACCACACTCTCCCCCCATATTGTTATATACCCAAATACCCCTTGGGAATGAACTGAATATAGTATGCGATATGGCCATAAATATGTGAATGTATCTTACAGAATACATCATAGTAAAGATAAATGATGGATGTAGTCGCCAGAGGCGGCGTAACAAAAATTGGCGACAGTGATGGGAAATAACAAAAGCACTTGGGTATAACGATAATGGGTCTTAAGTATAACTCGATATTTACACGCATTGAAGGTAGAGTTGATGCGTTCATATCTTGGCTTTAAGTAAATATGTGGAAAAGGTTGATACCATAAGTCAGATGAATACAGTAGTTCACTTAGGCTAGCGTTGCAAAGGGCCAGGAATGGCTTCACAACCATTATCTTAGTGATTAGCCTCTTTCTCCTGGCTACACAACCATTACCTTAGAAATCAGCCTATTTCTCCTGACTTCACAACCATTACATTAGTAATCAGCCTATTTCTCCTGACTTCACGACCATTACCTTAGTAATCAGCCTATTTCTCCTGACTTCACGACCA
>WURV02151451.1:0-17268 GCA_011762755.2 Epimenia babai | reverse complement strand
ATAAAAGATCTAAAATACATGAAGCTTGTGCACAAACAAATTATATTTTTTAATATACATTATATTTCTGCTCACCTTTAAGTACCCCCACTTTATGTTGCTGTGTTTTTGTTCACTCTATAAACCGTATATGGCAGTGACCTTATTTAATGGTATATATCATGTGCTTTATGATTGACACATGTGAACTTTCAACAGTTGCTGCGACACCAGCAACAAGGCCTACAGCACTTGATATCTGTGGTACGAGATGATGAAAGGGATCTACAAGTCATCAAGCAAGGTCTCACCGGTAACGCGCCACCTCAGAAATGACATGCAGGATTCGTGCCCTGTAACGGCCTTCATGTCATCCCTGTCCCAGATGCTTTCAGTGACTTTGACAAAGATGAAATTATTCACGGCTACATCGTTACATCATTAATTCTGCCAAAGATGGATGCAGGCATATTTTGACATACCTAGACTAGCGCAGGTTGACTCATTCTAATTGGTTTACTGCTTAATATGCCGTAATGTAGACCTATATCATATCATAAAAATTATTGGTTAATGTAGAAAAAGTTGTCAACTTGATGTATGCCTATGTCTCAGAAAAGTACTGTAGATCATTGCAGCTACAGTAGCTCATACTAGCGTAGCACATTGTAGGGACTCTCGGTCATTGTGGTGACGGTAGCTTATTGCTGGAACTGTAATTGTTCTGGTGGTCCTTAGGACTGTGGTGGTTCCAGAGTTAAGGGTTAGGTTAGGTGATTTGTGTACTGTAACTTTTAGAAATATTTGAATAATATTGACATAGCTTGTTTGAATCTGTATTTCATAATTTGAATGTCATCCGAGACTTGAATGGTAAAATCATCTGCTGTAAAAATGGATTATGCTTTTTATCACATACCCTCACTTATGTCACTATGTTGCACTGTCATACATATTCATTAAGTACGACCTTACAATGTTGCACTGTCATACATATTCGTTAAGTATGACCTTACAGTGTTGCACTGTCATACATATTCATTTAGTATGACCTTACAGTGTTGCACTGTCATACATATTCATTCAGTATGACCTTACAATGTTGCACTGTCATACATATTCATTTAGTACGACCTTACAATGTTGCACTGTCATACATATTCATTTAGTATGACCTTACAGTGTTGCACTGTCATACATATTCATTTAGTATAACCTTACAGTGTTGCTGTGTCATACATATTCATTTAGTATGACCTTACAATGTTGCTGTGTCATACATATTTATTTAGTATGACCTTACAATGTTGCACTGTCATACATATTCATTTGGTACGACCTTACAATGTTGCAATGTCATACATATTCATTAAGTACGACCTTACAGTGTTGCACTGTCATACATATTCATTAAGTACGACCTTGCAATGTTGCACTTTCATACATATTCATTTAGTACGACCTTACAATGTTGCACTGTCATACATATTCATTAAGTACGACCTTACAATGTTGCACTGTCATACATATTCATTTAGTACGACCTTACAATGTTGCACTTTCATACATATTCATTTAGTACGACCTTACAATGTTGCACTGTCGTACATATTCATTTAGTACGACCTTACAATGTTGCACTGTCATACATATTCATTTAGTACGACCTTACAATGTTGCACTGTCATACATATTCATTAAGTACGACCTTGCAATGTTGCACTGTCATACATATTCATTTAGTACGACCTTACAATGTTGCACTGTCATACATATGCATTAAGTACGACCTTACAATGTTGCACTGTCATACATATTCATTAGGTACGACCTCGTTGAAGGTGTGTATTTAACCTTAACTGTTTCATTCTGTGAACACACTTTGTAGCACTTGCAGTGTGATACATGTGGTTAAAAGTAAAGTTATTAATAAAAACCAAAAGCAAGATACTGTTATATTCACAAAATATGCTTTAGTTTGATGTGGAAATGCTACGCAAACTTGTAACTAAAACAGCAATTGCTAGACAAATATTGAATTTGCTACCCAAATTTCTTGATGACCATATAAAGCCCTAAACACCTGAACACTAAATTTTTAAGGTAAATCGAACCCTGGGCATACCTATTGCAAGTACAGTATGTATGGCTTAGGGTAGGTTGAATCAGTTATCCAGCAACCCATCAACAAACTTCCACATTGCAAGTATGTATGGCTTAAGGTAGGTTGAATCAGTTATCCAGCAACCCATCAACAAACTTCCACAAAAATTTAGACATCTTCTTAAAATGTGGATGTAATCAACTACAGCACAGAACTATCGTGTTTACTTCTTAGTTTACTACGTTATAAAATTATAAATATCACCTAATGGTGTCTTCACTTAACAAACCCATACCACACCGTCATGTAGACATCACTCTACTATAGCAATACAATTCTGTGACAACAGGGTGTTAAGGGTTAAACACAGTGATTCCAAACCTGCATAGTTGTGTAAGAGAAATTATAGACAATACGTCCGAAAGAAGATTTGTGGATAAATTCATGAGATCTGTCGTGGCAAATAATGATGAAAATCACATACGGAATTACTAGGACAAATCACATTTTTTAATTATGTAAAATATGCAACAGGGACGCGTTCATGCTGAGTATATGAGTATATGAGTGAGTGAGTGAGTGAGTGAGTGAGTGAGTGTGTGTATAATACATAACTGGGTGCACCCTGTTTCGGCGAAAATTACATAGAAATACACTAGAGATGAAACTAAACGGAAAAAGACAATCAGAAAATGAAGGTGGATGTATTAGTATTTTTATGCGTTCGAGGTTCATCGTTAGGTGGTATATGCGATGATGATTCGCCACAAGGTTCGTCATCATCGTATGTCATGTCTTTTGCATCGGGATCAAGTAAATCGGACGTTTGCTCGGTCTTTGTTTCTGAAGGCTGCATAATAACGACGCGTGACAACTCCGTAGCTTTTGCATTCAACGCAAGGATTCTGGCGCGAGCGTCCAGCTGATGAGAATGCCAGCAATAGGAAAGACAAACGAAAATAATGATAAAACCAGCCACAACCGGACTAGCGATGATGAGTGGCATTGGTAGTTCCGATTGATTATCTTTGTCACGCTTTTCGATTTGTCGCTGATTTTGCTGATCAGTCTGGTTGGTGCAGTTGAACCGACAATCTTTTATATCATACGAGGTAATGTTTCGACCTAAGCGTAAAGTCCATTTTGATGTGCGTTTGGGTTGGGTAGTATCTAAAACGCTCTCCGAAATAAATGCAAAACAAACAACAGCCACAGTCAAATGCAGCGTATATTGCATGGCCGATGCTGTGAGCGTCATGATTTCACGAAACATTACCGGCGCGCATAACTACTTATTACTATTGCATTCGCGTGCGCAGTTTCTCTCGCAAGAACCGCACATCCACTTCTATTCCCTGGCTAGCGGCCACGATGACATTCAGCATCGAAGCGAACGCTGCTTACGCATTCGTGCGTCGTCGATACGTGACTGGGGGTAGTTTATTAGAAGAATACTTCCGTAATTACAGCTGGCGGTTACATATGACAACCTTTACTTCACGTGGTGCCCGCAGCATGGGTAGATCGAGCGTTAATCGCGCCGATATCTGCAACAAGAAATTATCATTAACCTTTGCGTTAAGTAGAAGTCAGGATGACGATGACGTATGAAACGGTATTTATTTGCAACTAATTACTAGGTTTGCTCTCAAATATTTTACAACGTATCTAAAAGTAAATATTTAATTTTATCAATGTGTCTACATACGAATACTTTAGATGAAGATATTTGAAATACTTTAACATTAACAATTATGTACCCACTTTTACAAGAGGATAGAAAATGTTTTTGATTCAAAAATGTGTTGTGAAATGGCCATGGGTGAAAATTACATAAAAAAAAAATATGAATATTGTGGGTCACGTAAGGAAGTTTCGTGGTAAGGACAAGCCTACTGTACTAATAATTACAGGAAAGTTCTAGCTATCCACAAAAATTACAATTCCAATTTTTGATCTAGTTTTTTGTATAAATACATTCTCTCGTATTATTAAAGTGGGTACATACTTATGATCCAGCCTGTGCATCTTTGGTGCTGTTACACTCAATGGACAATCTCTCTGGAAGCTAGTTATGTGACAAGGGTTTTTAGGTTTATTGCATGTCATTAGAAACCAGCACCTGATAAAGTATACTTGTATACAAAAGTTCCTGTTAATCATAACCTTAGCTAACACAGCAACCAGCATCTCTTATTAGAAACCAGGTCACAGATGTCTAGCTCAACTCCTTACACTGTTCACAACTTCAAAGATGAGTTAAAAGTTCAAAGTAAAAAATATCGATTTTAATGGCAGTTGTTCTCAATTTGTGTACTCGTTGAACCCATTCTTTCCAGGCATGTTCCATAGGTGAAAGGACGGGGCATGGTTTCTTATTGCTGCATTCCGATGTAGTTTTGAGTTATTCTTGCTGTGTCCCGCCGAGCATTATCCTGTCGGAATATGCGGGGATTAGGATGTTCGTTCTTACACGGTGTTGAAAATGGTACCCAAATAGTGTTGATGTAGCCCTGTGCAATTAGTGGTGCCAACCGCGACAAGATCAGTATGGCGATGTGTGGATGTTGCCGCCCGCCACCACACAAACGATCGTGCTCCACCACAGCAACATCGGTATAACGTTCTCCTTGACAACGCTGTACACGCACTCACGCGTCAGGGTGAGGGACACAGTAAGAGATTCATCGGTAAATCGAACAGTGCTCAATTGCTCATTGGCAATTTTGTCTTGCCCACGTGAGTCTTTGCTGAAATCAGAGAGGGAGCAAACCCAACATGAGGTCTCCGACATCTTATTCCGTGCAAGTGGTAGTTCTTGTCTTATGTCGCAGATGCTGGACAACCATTCGGTTGTTTCTCGGGCGTGACACGTGGTCTTCCAATTCGTGGGCGATCCGTAAGACATTCAATGTTATTAAACCGTTGCTCCAGTCAGTCGTGGTTCGTTTATTAATACTCAATTCACATGCAATTAGACTTAATGACATTTCTGCTTCGTCCATACCAATAGCCCGCCCTCTATCATTATTACTTAGTCGTGGCATTATTGACAGTATGACAATATACGCCGACAGTACAAGGATCAGATGTGAAAATGATGTTGTGTCTGTGGTGCCAACTTACATATGAGTGATCAAAATGTTAACCCGGTCAACTTCTGTAGACAATCTCATAGGCTCAACTGGACCAAGAATATCAAATCAAAAACTATTCAATACAGCATGCAATATGATACAGCGCAGGACTTCACAAAAACCCTATACATGACGTCTGTTAATACAGGATAACAACAAATAAAATTTATATCATAATTGTTGTATAGTGATGAGCTGGGAATAGTGCTATGTATGTCATGTATGATATAGTTTCGTAGTTTTAATTGCATCTTATCGAAGGGAGGCATACGAAATATATGACTTATTGGGTGTGCCCCCTATGGTTGAAATTAATAGTTCGAGTTTGTAGGGAAATGGATATAATAACTATTGTTGTGACAGACCATTTATAATGCTAGCATAGAGGGGGTGAACCTACACATTGACATGGTAATATTTCCTATAAAACAATTGTCATTTTATTCTTGCACAACACGTATCAGAATAATATTTAAATCAGCATAAAAATATATCCCTGAGAGTAAGAGCAAATTTTGCAAAATGGTGTTATAAGTAATGTATATTGCCAGGAAAAGGTACTGAGAATATAACTGAGAATATAACTGAGAATATAACTGAGATTATAACTGAGATTATAACTGAGAATATAACTGAGAATATAACTGAGATGCAATTAATATGTTATCTAGAATCATGTCGCCATATGGGTTACTAGCGATATGTCGCTCACCTGATCGTATAATAATGGTATATTGCTCATCCTGTTGTGTGCTAATAATTATGTCGCTTTAAGTTGGCTTTGAATGATGTAATAAAAGACATGTATTTGTGTTGATTGCCCAAATTATTTCAGAGATACAGAAGGATTTGAGAGTCGTGCGATGATGTTTAATTACAAAGTTTCCAGATTGCACTATGTGACGGAGTTGCTTACACTGAAGGACCTAAGGATTCTAGAGGGGGAGGGGCAGTTATATACCTTGTACATGAAGCAACGGAGGCTGAGGAATATAAGATTTTAAGATTTTGAAGATATCAATATGTGGGTCAGTTTAAACTTTTCTTTTGGTAAATGTCAAATAATTTGTTTCACTTATATTAAGCGATAATCTATAAACTTTAAGGCAGAGATCGAGTATTTTGAAGTCCCTCTCGGACAAATTTGGGCAGTTTATTTAAGTCTGAAATATGTTGGTATCATCAGCACAGAGTATAAAATTAGAAATATTGGATTACATTGCACAAATCATGGATGAATAATATAAACATGGCAGAACCACGAATAGATCCTTGCGAGACACCACTAGTAATTTTACAACATTCCGAGTTTGTCTCATTAAATAAGACATTGTTTCCTGTTGCATAGAAAGCTTTGTATCAATTTTGATGCAATACCAGGAATACCAACCATACTGTTTCAGCCTTTCTATCAAGATGTGTACTTACTAGTTATGATGAAACGAGTCTTAAAATATTGCCTGGGTTAAATGGATACTGCCATATATTTAGGTCGGACTATTTTTAGATTGTGTGGTGAACTTTTCTGAATGGCTAACTTCGAGGTACTGTATACAACAAAGACCAAACATGCTACACGACACTATATCCCTTATCAGTGACGGCCATATTTCTGTGTATTTCTTACACAATTTGTTTACTCTACCGCCCTTTGAAAACGTTCTCCGATATGTTATAGATAAAAAATGTTGGATTTGTTTATTGGCGAAGAAATTGGTGAGTATTTGATCACGAGACCACCAAGTTCTCATATACTTCGTGATATGCTTCAATCCTTGATTTTCAAGTCAGTTATGTATTTTAGAAATATGAATATTATCACACATATTGATACATTTTAAGATGTTTTGAAAGTATTTGAAAATCTAACAATTTCGACGAGTCTTTAAATGCAAATAGAAATTCTTTGACGTTATTGAGACTGAGATACAAATACGCTAGAAAGATATTTTTCGACGTGGGAGTGAATTCCGGAATTTCTCGACATTTGGGCATTTTAGGTGCATATTTATGATCTCTTGATAGATATATGCCCTGACTCCACACACACTTATTTCTATAAATAAGTACGGGTGAAATTTCTTTATGGCAACGCGCATTATTATGCACTCAGAAGGTAAATATTTGAGTGGCCTACCACTGCCTGTAATACAGCTGCCATCCCCTCTGAGTCGTCACAAACCGTCATTTGGTCATTTGCCAAGCTGAGCAAGCCGCTTTAAGGCGCGGGATATAAATGCCTAATAGAGTTTTTACCTTTATTTAACCAGCTATAGGCCATTGTAACTACCAGAGGGAAACACGTTTTTGGCGAACGAGTTGGTACGTAAACTAAAGTTGACTGAAATGAAAAATGATAAATGCTAAAAACTGCCAACGAATAAATTGCGTTACAATAACCTTGCAATACCTAGATATAGAGGACATTTTTGTACTTATACAGATAGTATTTTATTTCATCGCAGTGCTATATACGTTGCAATTGTGTAATTTCTTTATATATCTTTGCATCTTTCATAGTAACTAATGTTCTTTACTGACCTATCGTTACTGATTGCATTAAATATCTTGGGCTACACCTGGATCTCGTAATAAATTGGAATGATCACGTGATTACCATTAAACTTAAAATCACGCCCTTAATTTAGAAATTCTCCTACAAATACGTCATCGACTGACCTATGAATCAGCTCGCATCTTCTATCCATCATTAATACATACACATCTGGAATACGCTGCGCTCGCTTTGTTCTGTTTAGCATGTCAGATAGTAACGAGAGAACCGTCGAGACTATGCGAAATAGATGTCTCCGCATACTAATAAAATCCCACCCGTGCTTGAACGCTACATCCTAACATCTTATATCACAATCCCATCGCTTGAAAATCGTCGCAAATACAGCTTCTTGAACGAAACATTTCACTATCCCCATAACTTGACGCCTCAAATTGAACATAATAATTAAGTAATAATAGTACGTTTAAACTGAAACTACTCTCTCGGTTCAACCAGTGCATGCAATCCCGTCATCACTGGAATAAACAAATCTGTAGGCGAGCGTGCGTTTAGCTATCTCGAGCCAGATAATTTACGAAAAAAACACTCCGCGCAGAACTAAGACGACTAACAAATCACTACTCTCAGCGTAGTCTCAAAAACCATTTATATGATTCCGCCTGTCTCGATTTTGTTGACTACTGCATTTCCCTACCATTTCTGTGTTGAGTTTATAACTGATATCATTCTAGAGACAATAGACAGTTATTGTTTCATGTTTTCTTAGACTTGCCTAAATATTCAATAAATTCTGTGTGATTATCATCACATGAGTATAGCAAATAGAAATTAATAATCATAGATAAATTCACAGAAAAATCGTTACTTAACTTAAATAGGGTGTGGCTAAGTGGCAAATTAGTTAGCTGCAACCAATCAGACTGCATGGCGTCTTACGTCTTACGTCTATTGAATACCAAAACCCAACCAAAGAGTGGAAGCCTTGTCGCGAGGGGTGTACCTGCGTGCCTCGGTATTGCCCCCTAGTAACATCTAAATCAGGAGGCGATTATCGTGGCAGTTTACCGTGCTTAAGTGTAGCGCTAACGACTCGCGCCGAAGGAAAGCAAGCCCACAATGCGGTTTGCCCACTAAAATACCTGAGCCTAAGTCAAACGCACCATTGCCATATTCTGTGTCTGCATCCGACAGACTTTTGAAAAGACAATTTATTCGGGCATAGCCAATGTTCTCATACTGCGGCAGGATTTACAATGGAAACCTCCCATTAGGTGCATCCCCGTCAGGTTCAGTGTCATTATAGCAGCTTAATTTGTCGCGTTGTTCAAAAAGCTGTTCATGCAATTTTCAGACAATACCCATTAAGTCCAATTTTGCTCCATTAGGTCCAGCAAGCTCCAGGAATTTTCGTGGCCTGGTCGCATTCTACTTATATAGTCATTTTTCAGCTCTTCCAACACTTTGGTTTGAGTAACATACTTTTGTTTTTTGGCTGGTCTGGGACACACCTCACTTCGAAGAAGTTTCACCGTAGTGTCCAATTTATCCTTCTTAAGGGCCTCGATAAACTCATGAACTTTGGACGGTTGTCAGTCATGCCAATCTTTGTAGAATAATGGACAATGATATTATACTACTTATGAAAGTATATGTAGTTACAATCAGTCATATTGGACCTAACGAGATATCTGCCCAAAATCAACCACAACAACCATAAGACCTAACAGGACAAATTAATGTGTTATAATTATTGCGGACCTTATGGGATTGTGCCTAATGGAACATACCTGCTGCAAGGCGGGTACGATTGACTTTACTCCCCTGACAGTATAGCTGCATATTCGGATGTCGGCAGTGGTGGCTAGAAACGACGCATAATACAACGTCGACCTTCAGGGTCGTTAACTGGTGAATCGAGGTTGATGTAGCGGTGAGACAAGATGAGGCAATGCGAACAAGACTTTGCCTTCAATTAGTCACATGTAATCTCTTGGTGAATTTCAAGCTCTGTGCTAACATATTCCTTAATGGTGTCACAGTTTGTGTTGGGAGAAGGACGGCTGACAAGCAGCTTTTTCTGCTTTTCGAATTTTCCAACCTTTGCAAATTAATTTATCGTACACTTCCTCTCATCCACTAACACTTGACTAAAGCGAGAGCAAAAGTTTTAGTAACTTCTGTCATTGTAAACTGTTAATTAATCGAATCTCCGCGGGGCGTTACCGCACCGACTTAAAACCATCTTCTAGGTTTGGGTAATGATTTCATGGTATTTCGTAATAAAAAGGTTGGGACGCTGCCCGGAAGGAAATGCATCGACTTGTGAAATTTCGCGATACAATTTTTCAAGCCTGTCCTGTATACGAGACACAGCGACGTGAGAGGTTGACTTGTAGCAATAACACCACACCCACATTGGCTTAGACGCAAGCTCTTTGCTTGACCTAACGTTGTTGGTTGCTACGAATATGGCCATTGAAGGGAATTCCGACCAATTATGTAAAACAAGAGGCCAAACAGGCCCCAAGACGCTTCAAACTAAATAGAGATCAGCTAAATAAATCTGAATGAGACCTACACAGACAATATCTACCAAATAGCAGACCTTCGCACTGAGAGGACATGGACATAAAGATTTTCAAATAACAAAGTCGATAGACACTACCCCCTTTGCTCCCATGATCAGATGCTGAACAAATTTGAAAGATCCTAACCCAAGGACAATATCTGCCGATTGGCAGACCTCCGCGATAAGCGGGGTTCTTGAGAAGATATTAAAGAAAAAATATAAACATGGGCATAACAAGTTACCCCCCATCTGCGATGACTATACCATGAACAAATCTAGAAGAAACTAACCCAAGGACAATATTTGCCAAAGTGCAGACCTCTGCGATAAGAGGTTCTTGAGAAGATTTTTTAATGTTAACATCGGATGGACGGATGGAGAGACGGACGGAGGGACGAACTCCGATCAGAAAAGCTCACCGAGCATAAGCTCAGGTAAGTGTAGTATTTATATGATGCACTGTAAATCCGCCTGCGCAGCTTGTCAAATGACGGTTTACAACAATTCATTTGGGAAGGCAACTCAAAAAAGGCGTCAGTAATCATGTTAAGAATTCACTATACCAGTACATATCAATTTCACTGGCATATACTTATAGCTAAGTCGACCAGAGCTAGATAAAAACCTTGCCACGGTTACAACGGTAAAATACAATTAGCATTCCCCGGGATAAGGATCCCTCACCTTCTGGTTCGTGTGCCGGCGATCTACCCACAGAGCTATCCACGTTCCCCAAATAGACAATGCATTCGCGTATTCCAATCCAATAATCCCCAACCAATAACCCCTAAGACTGCACCTTAGGTTCGTACATGTACGAAGCTGATAAATAGATACATAACAGTATACTACATCATAGATGTAGAAAAACGTATTGGAAAACTTCTGAATAAATTTTATACGATGCACTGTTGCAGTCAATCAAGTTAAATAAATCAAAATGGTTTCAGAATCAAATTTGTCAATGTATGATATATATTGCCCCCTTTCGAACTTCATCTCTCATCCCTCGCTTCACATCCATAGCTTCCTCACCAAATCACCTATAGGCCTATGATACCTACTCAACTATACCGCTATTCTTTCCCCCTACCGATTCGTTTAGCAATCTTGTGAATTTCTCCTGAGCCATCCACCAATTATCTTTGGCATTGTGTACTCTGCACAGTAGAGTGACTGTAAACTAAGAGTGATGTGAAATCAATAACATCATGACTACTGCTGTTTTGTAGTTATAGTCAAATCTCCGTAAAACCGAGATCACAAAAAGTCGCGCAGCATGCCCGATTTCATAATAACGAACTTATAATATACATGTATAATATATGTGTACGTAGGATATGCATGTATGTGTATACTTATGTACATACATGTGTGTATGTGTTTACATTTGTAAATCTTCGCTATTTTAGTGGACAAAACCAATTGAAATGATGTACTTTTCGGAAAGCGGAAAGAATAATTATAAAAATTGAATTAAATGCCAAGCCGTCCTAGTCGACATAATTGTATACAATTCTCCGGCATATCCGACATAATAATCGTTCAGAATTTACAAACTGATCAGAACGAAAACTTGTGTAAATATTGATTAATTAGTCAATAAGCTTTCTTTTGATGTCCTTTACTCTGCTGGGAGCGCGACAACCGTGGCGTGTCTGTGAATATGTAATATAATCAATATGACGTGGTATCATGTGATCTAAACAGGTGTTGATCCCGTCCGTAACGCTGTTTTCTCTTATAATAGATTGGTTGATATATTTATATATTATTCTATATAAATAACAGGTTTATTAGCATACACTACGTGAAATGGGCCGCGATGAAGATAAAATGGTGGTAGTGACAAGCGTCTATTCAACTACAATGTTCGGAACTGTTGTCCTGTACACCCCCTCCCCCTCCCTGTGGCAGCCTATACATTATTTGACGAAGAGCCAAACTAATCACGTTCGTGTTGAATCCACCGCAAGCTAATTTAATCAGTGAAATTGCTCTGCGCGTTTAATAATTAACGAGCGTTGATTAATTAGGCCGCCAAGACTTCGACTCGCAGGAAATAGAGACCAACTACAATGCTGATGTTCATTCTACTCGTCAAGTTAGATCGTCTGTCACTCTGGTGTGGGTTCTACTCGACAGGGTAGATTTAGACATAGTGTGTCCCCAGAGTGCGTTATACTCGACACGCTAGGTCTAGAGACAATGTGCCACGCTGGCGTACATACTACTCGACACGTTCGATTTAGATACATTGTGTCACGCTGGCATGCCTTTTACTCGACACGGTAGAGTTAGAGAGAATGTGCGACGCTGCCTAGAGTCCTACTCGATACGCTGAATTAAGAGACATTATAGCGCGACGAGGTGCGTTCCACACGACACGCTAGATTAAGAAAATATGTGCCACGCCAGCGTGCATTTTACTCGATATGCTGATATAGGTGCCACACTGCCTCGCCTTCTACCCGACACGCTGAATTTAAAGACAACAGAGAGGTTAACAATTTTCGGCGGAGTCATCTTCAACGGTGTTATGCTATAATTACACTCTATAATATAAGCAACCTCAGATCAAAATTCGCCATAGGTTGTATAAAACGCGTAAAGTTTTACATCTGCCAGGTGTTCGTGTTATGATCTGGAACGTGTCTAATTTCACAGTTAAATCAATAGGGCCAGCGTGAATCTCCACGACAAAAGTCGATTGGTTTTTACTGCGTATCCTACGCAAACAAAATTCACTTCATAAGATGAAGCCACAAAATCAGAATCACCAAATCCTCGGACATTGCACTTATACACAGTTTAATTTAGATGATTATAACGACACATGGGAATAAAAGATTGGTTAAATCCAATTGAACGAAATTTCAATTGAATTTATTCTTAGTTTATCAGTAATAAAATTTATCGTAGCGGAATTATGGCGCGTATTTCAGAAAAAAATCGAACATAACTGCAATTATAGTGATTATGTCTTATTACCGATGAGTAGAAGGGCAAATATGTACGAAATAATATCAAGATTCACAATGTTCATGATTAGAAGCGGCATCGACCTCTGTACGTTGAATTAGGACGTCGTGGAGCCCGACACAAGACTAGTCGACCACGCTCGTATACAAGTGAAGTAAAAGTAACTATAGGATTTTTATACCCCCTCAACCACGCATGGTGCTCTGAGGTGGTTTACAAAAATATTAAAAACACCTTAAAAATTTTAAGCACTAGTTAAAACAGGGCTAATATAAAAATAAAAATCTATCATGTAAAAAACATACAAATTCGTTCTATGATAAATGAAACAAATGATCGCTGACGGAAAATATAATTTGTTAAATGTAGCCGTGTATAACCACAAGGATAACTTGGAGTAAGAAGGTGTAAAACTGACAATTAGGAGTATGCCGACAAAAATAGGTGTGACTTTAATTTGCACATAAAGTCGCAGAACTTGGTTATGGATCTAATATCAAGTGGGAGGTTGTTCCAGAGGGAGGAACCAGCCAAAGCAAAACCACGACGAGCGGTCGAGACACGTTTACATCGAACCGATTTGGCGAAAAGAGGAACCTCAAAGAACGATACATAACGTATACATTGCATTTGCACCTGACTCGCTACACAAAGACCAGGTGTCACGCTAGTTTGCATTTGCATTTTACGCGACTTGCTAGATATGTATTCTAACAATGATATTATAGTTTAATATTTACCTTTTACCTTTAATGGTGACCCCAAATGGGATTTAAGGTTAATAATTACTGATTATATGCATGAATACTTATTCTCCCTTATTTATGAGCTCAAATGTGAACGGGGAATGAAGTCAGGCTAGCAAATTCCAGTCCATTGCGATATTAACAAGAAAATCGTTGAAACAATCAGTTGATACATTAAAAAGTAGGAAATTATGAAAATTGGATCATTTATGTGCGATTTATTTTTTAATGATGTTGGCTGTTATTAGTGTATATCTTTAGGAAATGTTTTAGCACATAGACGTCATTCACTGACAAAAACTAGATCGCACTGAAATTTCAGCATCTTTTTGGCAATCATGAGCGCGATTGCAAAAGATGCAAAACATGGCTGCACGTTTGGTAACAGGTAGTCGGCGTCGTAACCACATAACTCCAATTTTGTATGAGCTTCATTAGCTGCCTGTTGCTGAGCGTATTGACAATAAAACAATACTGATGACTTTCGATTATATCCATAAATTTGCTCCAAAGTACCTCCAGTCACTTGTGAAAATCAACTGTACATCTTACCACACAGTCTGATGCTACATACTACATATATAAGAGTACCTCAAACTAGAACGGTGCGTTTAGGACATCGAAAATTCTCATTTTTACCTGCAAAAGCATGAAACTAGTTGCCAACAGACCTTCGTAAATTACATGACAGGAAAATCGTCCACTCATAGTTGAAAACCTATCTATTTAGCAGAAAATTCAATTAACTTATGCCATTAACTCATTTTATTTACATATATTTACATTTATATTATTTGTATTTATTCTGTTACAATGCGATATTACAAGATTTCACCCATACATTGCATGTGGGATTTCCCCTCTCCCTGATTGAATTTTTCTCCTAACATTCTATATGTATCGGTATATATTTTCTTATCGATTTTATGTTTTTATGTATACATGTGTATTTATATTTCTAGATTCTTAAGAACATAGTGTATCGTAGTCTACTGCATATATTAATTATTGTAAAGTGTCTTCTGTCGTACTTCGGTGTTACCAAGGAGCACTATAAAATGTATTATTGTTATTATCATCATTAGTATTATCTTTCACAAGAACCAATAATCGTCCAGTCACTATATCAGTCATGCAATACTTACCATCTGGTGTCGCTACCAGCAATCATCAAGCAGCTTTATATTTTTGCAATGGAAGAAATTATTACTTGGTAATATACCGTTGAGCGCATGAAATAAAGACTTGGAATGTATTCAGGTGAACTACGTACGTCATACACGCTTCCCCGTCTCGGGAGCCGTGTGAATCGTTATGGAAACATGGCTTCTATTTCTGTAATAGCTTCCTTTCGCTATGAATACCAATCTTCTAAGTGACTGTGCAGCCCAATAGACTGTACGGAACTCGCTGCGTGTTTTATTATCGACTTCCTTAAGTACTAGCTAGCGATATTCACTAAAATGGGGCGTACAGTCCGCTTTGTATTTCTTAAACTAATCACTGAACGAGGCAATAAATCCACTTGTGACATTCATGAAATGTGAATCATATTTTATAGCTTGTTACATACTAAAACGAGGCCAATCCGAATACAAAAGCATTGTTCATAAATACTTCGCAGTCTATTTCACACCACATCACTCTGTCCTAGGCTAACTAACTACATTAATTATTCCGACAAACAGTAATTTTTGCGTTTAAAAGACAAAAGTCGAACTTACCTAGATCCGTGTTTTAATTTTTCTTTTAATTTTAACGGTAACACAATAATACATATATTTAGTGTTTACATCGCAGTAAAAACCTATCGGCGATGTAGAGCAATTATTGATGCATTTATAAACAATGTACAGCCAGGTACACAGCGGACTACATTCCATTATGTAGATATTATGTGGTAGCATCGTGCACGACCCGTTTCAATATGCGGAAAAAAACACCTAAACATGGTTGTAAAACGCACATTTCTATACGACCAACACAGCTTTAGTGTGAATGACTAAAATTAACTGAGCGACTCGTTGTTTTATATTATTTAGATTGCACATATCGATCGTAGGGCAGTCACCGAGCATCAAAACGAATCGTACTAGTACTTTATAATGATAATGATAACAATAACGAAAACGGTAGCGATAGTAACAGCGACAATTATAACGTTAACGATAACGATGCCGACGCCGATAACGATAAGGGTCATAAAGGTGTATAGGGTGGTAACGGTGGTGGTAGCGGTGGTAGGATAATAACGATAATAACGATAATAACGATGATAACGATAATAACGATAATAACGATAATAACGATAATAACGATAATAACGATAATAACGATAATAACGATAATAACGATAACAACGATAACAACGATAATAACGATAATAACGATAACAAAGATAATAACGACAATGACGATAATAACGATAATAACGACAATAACGACAATAACCACAATAACCACAATAACGATAATAACGACGATAACGACGATAACGATAATAACGATAATAACTATAATAACGATGAGTAGGACAGATTCGAATACCATCTTCGAGAATATCAAAATATAGAATTTTACGGTACCGTATGTGTTTATATATATATATATATATATATATATATATATATAGTCGTGTTAAGCTAATAGTTGAATGTGTTATCTCTTCAGATATCAGTGCGTTAAAAAGGTGAAAACAATTACAAGGATATGCGTTAAGCATATGAACTCATACAGCACAAGATAGGCAGTTATAATCGCGGGCCATCGGTTCGAATCTTACCGGGGCTTTAAGCGTTTTCTCCGTACACCTCGCGAATGCCACAGCTACTCGCTCACATTGTTGAATAATTTATAGACGGCCTCACACGTCAAAAATCGAAAGATAATATGGATCGTACATTTATTTGGAAAATACGATATTATGTGTTGAGCGATGGCCGATGCATTTAATCTGTATGTGGTGCCAATTATTATCTTTTTACGACAATTAGTGTATTCGATACAAAATTGATCTAAAGCATCTAAATATGTACGACGTTTCCTGAGAATTTTAGGGAAGGCGTGTCATGACCCTGGGGAAAATAGCAGAACAAGTAAAGAAACTTTCTCATGAAGTTGAGTACTGTTGCTATCAATAAAGGGAAAGTTCTTGAGCCAACTAAACACCAAACACTGTACCGAAATATTTCGGAGGAACCTGTAAAAGATACTGACAGAAAGTCACGGAAATG
>WURV02151440.1:0-17270 GCA_011762755.2 Epimenia babai | reverse complement strand
ACTAAAGATGCCAGGCTCTGTCCCACTTTAAAAGCCTTTTCGCCGCGCTCCTTTGCTCAATACCGGATCCCCACCCTGGAGAGCAGCAGCAGGCCAGGATTTGCGAAGGCCTCGTGAGCGCGAAGGCCTCGTGGGTGCACAGCTGGTGGTGGGAGTAGGCTCAGAAGCGGGCCGCGGGTTCGAGCGCTCCCTGGCCAAGGCTCCTCGAAGAGGTATCGCCCGCACCTCAAATATAAATAATGTTTCTAACGAATTTCCAAACGAGGGCCTATTTCTGCGGGAAAGGTTGATTTCCCGCCTGATCATTCGTCGTTTTTTACGCCACCGGTGGACGATCGGCGGTATGTTTGAACGCCCGTGACGTCGGCCTGGCCCCCAATTGCTCAGTTGTTGCTCGAACAGGGTTCCCTGTCCGTGAAGGCGTTGAAGCAGGTTGATCGTCTGTTGGATAGCTCAACAGACTCCTCCGAGGAGACGGCGCCGGTAAAAAACGCCATGCGCCTCGCCCGTTTGTTGGCGTCGCCTTCCAGCGCGCCATGGGTGGATGTACGTAGGCTGAAGGTACCCCAGGAGCTTTTGGAGCTGGTGCCTTTGGAGTTTGCCGAGTCCCTGCGGGTCTTGCCCGTGTACCTGGGGAAAACCAACGGGCGGTCCACGCTCTATGTGGCCACCGACGATGCTGAGAACGACGAGGCGATTCAGCTCTGCGAACAGGTGGCCCATTTGCGGGTGCGCCGGGTACTCACCACGCCGGAGGGCTTTGAGCGAGCACTCTGCAAGGCCTATGGGCTGCCTTTGCCGCCTCATCTGTTGCCTCCAAAGCCGCCGCCGCCTCCGGGGAGCAAAGCTGCGTCCCCCCCAGCGCCTCCCGTGGAAGAGGTGGATCCCGACGATTTCGAGCTACTACCGGAAGACGATCCGGCGCCTCTATCATCGGATACCATCGAGGTGGAGCCCCTTACCCCCGGCGCCAAGAAGGTAAGCAGGTTTCCGCCGCTGAATGGGGCTTCGGACCTTGCCCGTTCGCGGCAAGGTGGTGAGCGCTCGGTATCGGACACGACCCCCGGCGTGTCGTGGGCGAACGACGACGACACGGCCCCCCAGGCGGCCATCCCGAACCTGCTGCTTATCCAGCCCGAGGAAGAATGGCTGACCAGCTGTTCCCAAAAGGTGGCCAAGCTGCCGGCGGCGGTGGAAGTGGTAGATCTCTCCAGTGCCCGGCGAAAGGTGGCCATGCTGCGGCCCTTTGCGGTAGTCATCGCGGAGGAGCTTTACTCTTTCGATCGGGCGGGTTTTCAGCAAATGGCCATCTCTGTGGCGGCGCCGTTGCTGGTGTGGCCGGAAAAGGGCGACCTCTCGGAGCTATGGGAAGTGATTGAGCTGGCCTTTCGTCAGGCTCACCCCGATCTGGCAAGTAGCGCCGCGGCGGGGGAGAGCAAGTCCCTCAAGTCAGCTCCCCCCGCAAGCTAGGCCCAGCCTCAGGCCCGCGCCGGGCCCCAAGCTTTAGGAGCGCTTTTCGCCTTCTTGGCAGAATTGCTTCGCCAGCTTTAGACCCTGCCCCTGGTAGTGGGAACCTACGCCCTGACCATACAACCGGCTTGGAACCGCCAGGTTGCGGTAAAGCTGGAAGCGAAAGATCCGCTGGCGATCCCGCAAGAAGAAGGGGGTATCCCGATTACGGATTTCCAGCACGACCCGGGCCCCCGACTCCACCCCGAAACCCGAATCAAAGAAGCCGGCGTAGTGGGTTCGAAGTTCACCGCTCTTGGCGTCGAAGGGCACCATTTCCGCACACACGCCTTTGGGCACCCGCACCTTCTCATGGGAAGCCAGCACATAAAATGCGTCGGGATCAAGCACCAGAACGCCTTCGTTGCTCGGCAAAATAGCCTCCCAAAAGGGCTCAAGGGGGTGGCCCATGATGCCCTCAAGGTCCACTAGCGGCGTATGCGCCTTCGCCCGATAACCCACCACACCCGAAAGGCTTTGGTGACTTAGGGCGGCTGAAAAATGCAACCCGTCGGATATCACCGGCTCGGTGCCCGAAAGTAGCAAGGGGTAGCTCTCGTGTAGCTCCCTGGTTTCTTCGTCGCTGAGCCTTGCTTGACCTTTGCTGATTCGCAGCTGAACCAGCCGTGCGCCGGTGGTCAGCCGGATGGGGAAGGAGCGGGAAATCAGGTGGAGATAAAGCTTGCCTTGGTACCCTTCGGGGATCTCGTCAAAGGCCTCTCCCGTATCCGCAATGACCCGGGCGAAAATGTCGAGCCGGCCCGTGGAACTCTTAGGGTTTGCCCGCGCCGAATACCCCGCTGGCAACGCGAGGCGCTCTTGGAGCTCAACCAGATAAGGTACGTTGGGCTCGAGCACCATGCCATCGTCGAGACAAAACTCGTGCACCTTGTTGTGATAAATGCCGAGGGCGTGGTCCACCCCTTGGGCACCGGGCAAAAAGCTGCAGCGCACGCGGTAGGCTCTCTGGCCTAGCCGAAGGTCGATGCTATTTGGCTGAAGCTGGTTTTCTCCGATGCCAGCCTTCGCCTCCAGGGCGCCCGTGCTGAGCAAGTGGAAGAGATGCTGGATGGCCAAAATGCCCGAAGATGAGGCCTCCGATTCTGGGTCTACCGCCTGAAGCGCTTCACTCATGCCAGCTGGCTTCGCATATCCTGGCCGCTGCCAAAAGCCCTCAATTGGCCCGACTGTGGAAGCAACCCCTAGGGCAGGCTATGCTCTGGCAACTTGGAGCGCTGGCAACCACCTGCGCCCCACGGGATTTGGAGCGCTACCCATTGGCGAATATCGGCTACATTCAAGTTGTTAGGCATTGCAACCACTTCTGCGGGTTCTGTTCCAACCCCACCACGCCCTACGTCCACACCTTCGAAAGCATGAAGGTCTTGGTGGATGATTTCGTGGAGCGGGGTTACTTCGGAGTGATCCTTACCGGCGGCGAGCCTTCCCTCCACCCAGAACTTCCCGCTATCTGCGCCTACGCCAATGAGCAGGGCCTGCATGTGCGTATGATTACCAACGGGCACCGGCTCGCCGATGCGGCCTTTGCGAAGGATATGGCCGACGCGGGCCTGAAGCTTGTGCACGTGTCGGTTTATTCCCATAAGCCGGAGGTGGAAGCAGACTTGCGCGGCCGGGAAGGCACGCTGGAGCGGGCGTACCAAGCCATCTCAAATGCCAATGACGTTGGCATTGAAGTCAACATCAACTGCGTTATCAATAAGCTGAACGCTGACCACTTGGATGAAAATATCGCTTATTGGATTAAGCATCATCCGTATATTCGGCACTTTGTCTGGAATAACCTCGACCCGTCCATGGGCCGGGCTGAGGTGAACCAAGACCGCTTTACGCCGACGCTCCACTCCTTCGAGGCTTCTTTGAGGAGGGCCATGAGCCTGCTGCACCGGTCGGGGCGCAGCTTTCGGGTTGAGAAGGTGCCCCTCTGCTATATGACGGAGTTTGCCTGGGCAAGTACGGAAACCCGCAAGATCGTCAAAGGGGAAGAGCGCATCGTGCACTTCTTGGATGCGAAGCAAACGGTGCGTCAGACCGATTGGGGGCATATTTATAATGATGCCTGCGACGTATGCTCTTTGCGTACCATCTGCGGGGGCCTTTTCGATCGCGGCGATGGCTATGACCCGGCCGAACTCTATCCCGTGTTTACATCCCTCGATGAGGTGGTGGAGACCATTATTAGCGATCCGGCCGACCCCAGTTACCCCTTGCGCTCTTTGCGCGATTGGAAAGCTGATTTCCACGAGCGGCTAGCGGCGGCGCGCTCTCAGAAGAGTTTGGCTGCCTTTCGGCAAAGCTCCCAGGGCCCTCAGGTAGGCCAGGTAACCAAGCGGGGCCTTAAGTTGTATAACGCTAAGCGCAAATCTGAATCAAAGCGGGCAGAGCAGGCGGGCGTTCTTATGGAAACCACCGAGCTAGCCCTCGGCGGTGAGGCAGAGCCAGCGGAGTAGCCCCCACCGGCCCGTGGTACCTCTTAGCGCTTAAACATGGCGTCGATTTGCGCCCGCAGCCCATCGGAGGTCCACATGGGTACCATTTCCGAGATGGCTTGTTTGAAAGGCTCGTCGGCGCAGAGGTCCTGTGCCGTTCCCCGCAAATCTTGCTTTAGCAAGCCATAGGCAGCCCCTGGCGAGCGGGCCAAGAAGGAGAGCTTCTTCTGGCCTTGGGCCACTGGATCCTCAGCGAGCTCATCCACAATGCCTACAGCGAGGGCTTCTTCGGGCTTGTACAGCGCGCCGCCTAGCAGCACGATTTCTCGGCTACTGGCGGGCAACCGGCGCCGGCAGATTTCGAATAGGCGCGGCGGGAAGCGTACGCCTAGGTTGACTTCCGTAAGCCCCACCCGGGCCTTGGGGGAGGTGGTGCATACCCGCCAATCGCAGCACAGGGTCAGCACGACGCCACCGGCGATGGCATGGCCATTGACCGCCGCCACGGTGGGGCCGGGATAGAAGTAGAGCTTGCACATGCAGTCTTCCAGCAGCGTCAAAAACTCTTCCATGGCGCTACCTTCCAAGGAGCGCAGTTCCTTGAGGTTCAGGCCTGCGGAAAACGCGTCACCCGCACCCGTCAGCAGCACTGGCTCCCCACCAGCGGCGTCGAGTTGATCCATTAGCGCCCGCATGGATTTGGTTCCAAGGGCGTTCTTTCCCGGGCTTTCAAGTCGAATTTCTACCATGGGCGGAGGCTACCATGGCGACGCGGAAGCTGGGATTAGAGGGTCAAACTTTGCCCGATCTTACGCAATTGACTCGCAAGCTCCTCGCATGACTGCACCCGGTTGGCCGGGTCCTTCTCCAGGCATTTCAGAATGAGCTTGGAGAGGGCGGGGGGCAGGGAAGGCACGTAGTCGGTGGGGGGCTGCGGCTGTTCGTTCATGTGCAGCATGAGCAGAGGCATGAGCTCCTCATGATGAAAGGGTACGGAGCCAGTGAAGACTTCGTACGCCACAACCCCCAGCGCGTAGATATCCGTTAGGTGGGTAACTTGCGCAAAGTTGTTTATCTGCTCCGGCGACATATACGCCGGCGTACCTGCAATAAACCCTGCAACGGTGAGGCCAGGCGCGCTGCGCTTTTTGGCGATGCCAAAGTCCATCACCTTTAGCTGCCGGCGATTGGTCACGAAGAAGTTTTCCGGTTTGATATCCCGGTGGACGATATTCTTGCGATGGGCCATCCCCAGACCGGCGCAGGCCTGAATCATGTAGTGCAGGCCTGCTTTGAGGCTAAGCCGGCCCTTTTCTGTGATTGCCCCCAGGTCTTTGCCTTCCAAAACCTCCATGGTGATGAACTTGCAGCCGGCAAAGGTTCCCAAATCGTAAAGACGTACGATATTCGGGTGGGCGAGCTGACGAGAAAGGGAAAGCTCTTGCTTAAACCGCGATAGCAGCGTGGAGTCCTCTTTGGATTGCATAAAGAGCTTAATTGCAATGACTTCTTCAAGCTCCAGGTCTTTGGCCTTGTAAACCGCTGCCATACCGCCTTGGCCAACCTTGGCAATAATCTCATAACGCTCGTTGATACTCGTGCCGGGCGCCAAGGCATCTAGCTGGGGCGGTACCACCAGTTCGGGCCCGGTGGAGGAGCTGACGGGCTGGGCGGAAGGCGCCGGTGGCGGGGCAGTGGGAGCTGCGCCTAGGCCATGTGCGTCCGCGGACCCAACGGAAGAGGGGGGCGAAACCTGCGATGCCGGCGGCACCGGTGGTAGTTGGTCTAGGGCGGGCAAGGCCTGGGTTGCGCCGGAGGTGGACACGGCGGCCGCTGGAAAGTTCGGGCTTGAGTCAGCATCCAGGGGGGGTAGGTCGGGCAGGTCCGGAAACTCGTCGTTGGTGGTGCCCGAGGGCGGCGCGGCTTGCTTGGGAGCGGCTTTGGTGGAGTTGTGAAACGCCGCGTCTTCTTTGCGGATCTTTTCGCTAATTTTTGGAACTCGGCGCCCGTGCTTGCGAAGGAGGGCTAGCCTCTCCGCTGCGTCTCGGAAGCCTGGTGCTCGAGCCTCTACTCGCTCGAACGCCTCTTGGGCTGAATCCAGAAAGTCTGACTTTTCGTACAGGGTACCCAATACGTAGAGAGCGGTGAGTTCCGCTTTGTTTTCAATCTTGCCCTTCAGAAAACTTGTCAGAAAATGGTCGAGTTGGAAGTCCACTTCGCCCTTTTCGTTGGCTAGCCGAATAGCTGCCACGCAGGCCCGGCCGTAGCGAGGATCATCCCGGGGGACCCGCACGGCATGCTCTAGGGCCTTCTCCGTATCCCCACTATCGGCAAAACACACGGCTGCTTCGTAGTTTAGGCGCGGCCTGGTGGTGGCTGCATCCGCAAAGAAACTAGCCGCCTCGTGGGATCTGCCCAGCTTGTGGGCAACGCGGCCCGCATGCCCCGGCTCCCCCAATTCCACATAAGCGGCCAAAGCCAAATCCAGCTTGCCGCCTTGCTCCAAGGCGCGGGCGCGGACAAGGGCTTGAGCGCCATTGGGGCTCGCTGCACCGGTAGGCGCGCGCCTTGCGGCCATCAGCCGAGCGGTACTTTCACGGCTCATGGCCATGGTGCCGCCGCCCTTTTTCTGATTGGAAGCTCGCAGCCGGGCAGCCCCCACATGGTCCCCCGACTTTTCCAATACATCCAACGCCCGGTGCACATCCCCCAGCGCCAAGAGCATCTCCACCCCCGCTTGGGTATCGCCGCCGTTGGCAAAACAGATGGCGGCCCGCATCGCCATCCGCCGCGCTGTGCCCTCAAGGCTGCCCGCCTGATCGGGCCGCACCCGCAGGTGGGACATAATGAGATGGGCCGCCTCAAGAAAGCGCCGTTGACTGGTGAGAATACGAGCGGCGTCGTCAATGGAGCCAGCCCGCACATATAGATTTGTCGCTGCGTCGTGTTCGCCCCGCTGCTCCAGGATTTTCGCGCGCTCTAGCTGTTGCAATCGTTCGGGGGAAGAACTTCGGGGTGGGGACATGACATCTACATTCTAGCTGACGGTGGGCGGGGGGAAATGGCGGCGGCTCCGATTGGGGGATTTTTAAGGTCAGGTTACAAAATTTCGCGGCGCAGCCTTAAGTCTTCTTCTGGTAGTTCGCTGATTAGCCGTTTTAGTTCATCGGGGTAGTTGGCCACTTTGAGGGCGTCTTCGGAGCTAACAACGCCCGAGCGCACCAAATCCAAGAGGTTGCTATCCAGGCTTTGCATTCCCGTTCCGGCGTGTTCCGCCGATTGCAAATACCCGTCGATTTGGTGAACCTTATTCTCGCGGATCATGTGGGAAACAGCGTAGGTTTGCAGCAAAATCTCCATGACAGCCACGCGCCCGTCACCGGTGGTGCGCCGGCAGAGGTGTTGGGCGACGACCCCCTTGAGCAGCACAGAGATGACGCCTCGGACCTGCTCTCTTACCCCCTCGGGGCAAACATCGATCATACGATCGACTGCTTTCGCCGCTGAGTTGGTATGCAAGGTGCCAAATACGAGTACGCCCGTTTCCGCCGCGCTTAGCGCCAAGCTCACCGTTTCGTAGTCGCGCATCTCTCCCACTACCACCACATCGGGGCTTTCCCGCAGCGCCGAGCGCAGGGCCGATGCAAAATCCTTGGTGTGCAAACCCACTTGTCGTTGGGTGATTACACTCTTTTTGGGCGGGTGAACGAATTCAATCGGGTCTTCGACGGTTATGATATGCCGCTTCGAGGTTTCGTTTACCTCATTGATAATGGACGCGAGGGTGGTGGTCTTGCCCGAACCGGTGGGGCCCGTTACCAATACCAATCCGTTCGCTTGGTTGGCGATTTTCCGAAGCACAGAAGGCAAACGCAGTTCGTCGATGCTTGGCAAGCGGTCGGGAATCACGCGAAACACTGCGCCTGGACCACGCGATTGGGTAAACACATTTGCCCGAAAACGACCCACACCGTCGAGCACGTATGCGAAATCAAGCTCTTGCTCTTTCTCGAACGTGTCTCGCTGCTCCGGCGTCATGATTTCCAGCAAAAAGCGCCGGGTTTCGTCGGAGGATAGCTCCCGAAAGGGCAACTTCACCAAATCCCCATCGTGACGAATAATGGGTACATTGCCCGCGTGAAAGTGCAGATCGCTGGCGTGCTGGTCCACCACCAGCCGCAAGAAGGAGTCGAGTCGCGCCATCTATTCGCTCCTAAACCCTGGCCGCGGCGGGCATGCGGGGCGCGGACGCTTGGTCCCCGTTGTCTTGGTCGGCTTCGGTTTCCGGATTGATGGCCGCTTCGAAGGCCTTCTTGTCGTTGGACTTCATGAATGCTTCGTCGGGATCCACCTCACCCGCCTTCACCAGCCGCGCCAGTTCGCTATCCATTGATTGCATGCCCGAATCCCGCGATGTGGCGATAACCGACGGGATCTGGAAGGTCTTGCCTTTTCGGATAAGGTTGGATACGGCGTCGTTGTTGATCATGACCTCCACCGCCAAGCTGCGGCCCTTTTTACCTGGCTTATGCAGCAAGTGCTGACAGCACACCGCCCGCAGTGATTCAGCAAGCATACTGCGCACTTGAGGCTGTTGCCCGGGAGGGAACGCGTTGATGAGGCGGTCGACGGTTGTATCGGCACTAACGGTATGGACTGTGCCGAAGACCAAGTGTCCAGTCTCGGCGGCGGTGACCGCAAAGGAGATGGTTTGCAAATCCCGCATTTCGCCCACAAGGATGACGTCCGGGTCTTGGCGTAGGGTAGAACGCAATGCGGCCTGGAACGTACGGGTATGGGTGCCCGCCTCCCGTTGGTTGATAAGCGAAGTACTGCTTTTATGCACCGTTTCAATGGGATCTTCCAAGGTGACGATGTGCCGATTGTCCCGTTTGTTGATGCTATCGATCAGCGCCGCCAAGGTGGTTGATTTGCCTGAGCCGGTGGGCCCGCCCACGAGCACCAGGCCATTCTTGAGCTTGCCAAAGCCTTTGATAACCTCCGGCAAGCCCAACGTTTCAATATCGGGTATGTCGTTCTTGATGATTTGAAACACTGCCGAAAGCCCGGAAAGTTGGTTAAAGACGTGGGCCCGAAAGCGCAAACCGTGGGCGGCCAAGTCGTAGGAGAAGTCCACGTCGATGCTCTCTTCGAGGTCCTTCTGTTGATTGCTACTGAGCTGCGGAATAAGCAGCGCCCTTACTTGCTCCGGGGTAAATTCCGTTTGGGATAGGGGCGTCATCTGCCCGAGCTTTTTGATATACGGCTTGCGGCTAGCGGCAATCAGCAAGTCGTCGCCATTGGCCCGGGAAAGTGCCACCAACATGCGATCCAGCAGGCTGCTCGTTTCACCGCCTGCATTTGCCTCGTCCAGGGCATTCCACCGAACGAGGGTTTCCCGCACCGCATGCTTTACGCTGGCGTTATCGTCATTCTCCAGAGCCCGCAGCGCGCCAGCTAGGCTACGCTCATCCAGCTTTTCCACAAAGCGCACCGCCGCCAGGCGCAGATCCGGGTCCAGATCTTGAAGTAGCGGGATCACATTTGGCAATGCTTCCCGGGCATCCAACTTCATCAGCGTTTCCACACAGACTCGCCGCAAGTCCGGCTCTTTCGCCAAGATATCGATGATATACGCCACAGCCCGGCGGTCGCCCAACTCCGCGATGGCTTCCACCGCTTGTTCCCTTACCCACCAGTCGCCGTCGTTCATGGCGCAGCGCACGATGGCCCCCAAAGCGCGGTTATCCTTAAGGCGGGCAAGGGCGCCGATGGCGTAGCGCCGAATGACATCGGAAGGGTCTTTGAGGTAATCCACCAGGTGGCGGGTCAGGTTATTGCCGGCCATATGAATGAGCGCGTCCACCACCCGCTCCCGCACCCACCAGTCTTCATCCCGCAAATAGCGAAGCAGTTTGGGCGTCAGCTCGCCGTCTGGGTCTCCAACTTTGCGGGCAATCTCCACCGCCAGGCGCCGCACGTTGACGTCCTTGCTGCGCAAAAGCCACAGCACGGTGCGGGCGATATCCACCTTACGCTGCACAGCCAAGTTGGAAAGCACTTCCGCAGCCCGGTTGCGTACAGCGATATGCCGATGGCTAAGTGCATCCACCAAGGGGGAAAGCACATCATTGGTGGCCATTTTCTCAAAGCTTGCCAGCACCGCTAGCCGAGCTGCATTCGGCCCTTTACGGAAACGCTCCGCTA
This sequence comes from Epimenia babai, assembly GCA_011762755.2. Lineage (NCBI taxonomy): Eukaryota > Metazoa > Mollusca > Solenogastres > Cavibelonia > Epimeniidae > Epimenia > Epimenia babai. Next base: position 7,104 of record WURV02151440.1, on the reverse strand, counting down.
GCAACCTAACTGCTTTCGGGGAAGTATAGCGGGAAAGGGCATCAATAACCGCTTTGACAATCTGGATATCCGGCGTGTCGAGGCTGTCTTCCACTCGAGCGAAGAACTCATCCTCCGGAGCAATTTCCGCATAGGCCGTAATGGCGCGGGCTGTGACCCGAAAGTCCCCATCCTGCAGCGCTGCCGGATGGCCAGCAGCGCCCCGCGCACGTCTTTCGCCATTAGGCGCTTATCGCCTAGGTATTTTAGCGCTTGGGCCCGCTCCCGGGGGTTGCCGAGCTCAATGGTGGCCTCGAGCATGGGAATGCAGTGATGCATGGCCTTGGGGAGCATGACGTCGAGGGCTTCGCTGCGGCCGGCGAAGTTCTTTTGGCGTACCAGCTCGCTTAGGACCTGAAACGCAGACTTGCCCGCGATAGGTTTGAGGGCTTGGCTCGTCCAGCGGCGCACGTCCGAGTCGTGGTGACCCAGCATTTCGCACAAGGTGCCGTGGGCGGGGATGTGATTTACCTTGGGGATGAGCTCCACCAGCACGCCAGCCAGCACACTATCTGCATCCGCGAGCGCTTTCACGTAGGGCACAAAGAGCTCTTCGCTGAGGGAATTGCGGGTCAGCGCCGAGAGTGCAATGCAGCGGGCACGGTGCAACGAAGCTTTTTGCTGTTCCCGGGGATCGAGCAGAAGGGGCAAAACCTTCGCAAGTTCGTTGGCTTGAACCGCGCCCACCTGAGCCGCGAAGGCTTCCACTTCTTCGTTGGAGCCCCAGGCCGCTGCCCGCAGATGCTTCACTAGCAATTTGGCCGATATCGTCATGCAATTCCCCGGAGCCCCTCCGCTGCTCCGCCAACGGCCGCCGGTACCCCTCAAGTTACGGCCGTGTCTCTCTCTTGAGTGCAACCCCGCTGGCTTCGGTACTACTGCCCCGGAGCGCCCCCTCTCGGATGCCAGATTCCACCCTGGCAATGGGAGCTTCCCCACCCCTGAGGCATCTCCCGGAATAAGCGCTAATTTCAGGATATGCCCGCAGCTGAGCAATTTCACCAGGGGAGTTTCCATCGGCGAGGGTAAAGATACAAAAGCTCTCAGAAAATGGGCATATTTTGGTGTCCGATTTAAGGCTGATTCCCAAACCCAGCCAGGCGTGCTTCCAGGCGCACGGGGCTGCGGAAGAAGTTAGGCGGATGGGCCAGCGGATGGGCCAGGTGATCGGAAAGTAAGGGGGGCTACCCAAATTTCTATGCTTAGAGTGGCGCTTGTGACCCACCGAGGCGCGCCCTTTTGTGGGACGAATAGGGCAATTGGCCCGACTGGCTTCTGGAATGGCTTTGGAAAAACACTGGCAGGGGTTGACCCGGGGCAGGGAAGGGGAAAAGACAGCCTTCTATGCCTGCATCGGACCCGCCTGAACCCGCGTACCAGCCAAACTCTGCGTTGGCGTTTGCGTACGATCGCTTTTTTCGGCACATCGAGGTGGACCCTCAGTGGGTGGATGCGGTGCGCCAGGCCGAGAAGCGGGGGCGGGTGGTGTATGTGCTTCGCAACCGCTCTTTGGTGGACTTTCTTGCCCTCGATCACCTTGTAAAGCGCCTGAACCTCCCGCCGATTCGCTTCGCGCAGGATATTGGGCTGTGGGCGCTGGAGCCCTTCGGTAGCGGCCTGTTTCGCAGTTTTCTGCCAAAGGCGCGTCAGGATGCCAAGACTCGCTTGCAGGCGGCATTTGAGGAGGGCGGCAGCGGCGTGCTCTTTTTGAAGCGCCCGCCCAACCTGCTTGACCATGGCCTGACAAAGCGGGCGGGGCCTCAGTCCGAAGGGGATGCGAGCCTGCGGGCGTTGATTGAGATGCAGCGGGCGTCGGATGTGCCCATTCTGCTGATGCCTCAGGTATTCGTTTGGACAAAGCGGCCCGATAAGAAGGCCATGAACGCTGTGGACGTGGTGTTTGGCCCCCGCGAGTGGCCAGGGAAGATCCGCACCACCGCCCAGTTCTTGCGCAACTACCGCAACGTGATCTTCCGCGCCGGTGAACCGCTGGACTTGCAGCAGATGTTGCTGGACGAAGGGGCGGCCCCTTCGCCTCAAACGGCGGAGGCGGAAGACGGCCTCGTCCGGCGCATCACCTACGCCCTGCTAACGGGTGTGGAGCGAGAACGTCGGGCCATCGTGGGCCCCGCGAAAAAGCCGGCTGACCGCGTGCGCCTGGAGGTGTTGCGTAGCCCGAAGCTGCAAAAGACCATCAACGCCCTGGCGGGCGAAGGTGAAGAGGAACGCTTGCTGCTGAACGCCAAGGCCTACCGCATGATTGCGGAAATGGAGGCCTTGCCGGAGACGGACGCCCACCGCGCCTTTGAAGTGGCGGTAAATGCCATCATTCAAAAGGTTTACGCTGGGGTTGAGGTGGACAAGGAGGGCCTGACCAAGGTGCGCGACGTGTGCAAGCGGGGAACGGTTGTGTTCCTACCAAGCCACAAGAGCCACTTTGACTACCTGATGCTTTCCTACGTGCTGCAAAACGCCAACTTGCAGCTTCCTTTGATTGCAGCGGGGGATAACCTTGCCTTCTTCCCGATGGGCCCGCTCTTTCGCCGGGGGGGTGCCTTCTTTATTCGGCGTAGTTTTCGGGGAGACCGGCTCTACGGCGCGGTGGTGGACGCGTATTTGCGCCGCTTGGTCAAGGATGGCTGGGCACTGGAGTTCTTTCTTGAAGGCGGGCGCTCCCGCACGGGCAAGCTCTTGCCGCCCAAATTTGGCTTGTTGAATATGGTGTGCGAAGCAGCCCTCGCCCAATGGGAGCGGGAGGTGCATTTCGTGCCGGTGAGCATCGGCTATGAGCGGCTGCTAGAGGAAAACGCCTATGTGCGCGAAATGGCAGGCGGCGAAAAGCCAGCGGAAGACGCCGGCGCGCTGCTGCGGGCGACCTCGGTGCTGCAAGGCTACTATGGCCGGGTAAATGTGCAGTTTGGTGAGCCGCTGAGCATCGAGGGCGTATGCGAGCAGATGGATATGGCCACCAGCCGTTTGCGTAGCCCCGCGAAGCGCCGGGCGGTTGTGCAGCGCTTGGGGCACCTGGCGTTGGCGGAAATCAACCGGGTGACCAGTGTGACTGCCGGTTCCCTCGTGGCGACCCTCTTTTTGGCCCACGAACAACGGGGCATTCCCCATGAAACGCTGGTATCCCGGGCCGCCCGGTTGGCGAGCCACCTTCGCCGCCGGGGCGCTAGGCTTTCCCCCGCACTGATTACCCCTTCTGGCACGGTGCGGCCAGCGGCTATCCGAGAAGCCGCGCTGCTATTTGTAAAAGGTGACTTGGTGGACGCGGTAGTACCAGGCGATGCCGCCGAGGGCGTTTCCGCAGAAAGGCTTGTGCGTGAACGGGAAGACGTGATTTATCGCGTAAAGGACGACGCCCGGGTAAGGCTGAGCATTTCCCGCAACGTGATTGTGCACCTGTTCGTAAACCGCGCCTTGCTGGCCATTGGGGTTGCCATGAGCGCGGAGCTTGAAGTAACGGAAAAGCGTCTGCGGGAGCGTGTGCGGGAGCTGTCCAAGCTATTCAAATATGAGTTCATGTTCCGTGCCGACGGGGACTTTGATACCCACTTTGACGAAACCCTCGCAGCGATGCTGGCAGACGGGGAGTTGGAGCGAAAGGCGGAGGGTGTGCTGGCCATCGGTCCTGGTCACGATGACCTGAGCGGCGCCCAGTGGCTGCAACTCTACCGCGGTTGCTTGGTCGGCTTTGTGGAGGGTTATGTGATTGCGGCTAGGGCGACCAAGTACTTGCGCAAAGGCCCCCTCTCCTCCAAAGAGCTAACGAAAAAGACGTTGGTGTTGGGGCAGCGCATGTTCCTAGCGGGTGATGTCACTACGGCAGAGGCCATCAATCGCCCGCTATTTGATAATGCTTGGAGGGCCCTCGCGGACCAAGACTACCTTAAGCAGGAAAAAGGGAAATACCTGCTAGCGCCTTCGTTTGCCCATGGGAAAACCTTGGCGGTGATTGAAACTAAGGTGTCGGCATTCTTGCGCTCCTATCTTACGAATGCTCTCACGCCGCCCGCACCCGAAGAGGATGGCGATGTGGAAGCAGCTGAATCGCCGAGCCCCGGGTCGGCCCCGGAAGAAACGCCAGCCCACCAGCCGCTCGTTCATGAATGATGCCGGACATCAGGGCAGGCGCCAGCGGCATAACGTGGGCAAGGGAGTGGGCTCTTCGCCCGTGAAAGCACTCCCGCGGCCAGTGGTCGCGGGGATGCTTGGATTGGCGCTTTGCTTTTGCCATTGCGCCACGGTTCCCTCGGCGCTGGTGCCCCACTTCCGAGGCTCCGTGGGCACCCCGAACCGGGGAGTGCTTACCAACGGCAAAGCCTTGCCGGCCAAGGGAGTGGGCTACCGCCGGCTTCGCAAGGATCGGCGCAACTACGGGACGCCCCAGCTCCTAAGGGCCATCACCGCCGGTGCGAAGGCTGCGGCCCGGCCTGGTGCCAAAGCTCCCCTTCTGGTGGCGGACCTTTCCAAACAAAGTGGGGGTTATCTACGAGGCCACGGCTCCCACCGCAGCGGTCGAGATGCAGACTTGCTCTTCTACTTCACAACTCCCGGCGGCGTGCCCATCCCTTCCCCAGGCTTTGTGGAGGTGCGTCCCGACGGCTTGGCAGAACTGCCCGCCCCCCAACGGGGTTTTGCACGCTTTGATGTGCCCCGGACCTGGCAGCTTGTGCGGGGGATGCTCACCGCCAAAGATGTGGAGTTGGAGTGGCTTTTTGTGGCCCGTTGGGTGGAGGCGCTGATTATCCAATACGCTCGCAGTGTGGAATCGGATCAGCTCCTCCTCTGGCGCGCGGAAAATATCCTGCACCAGCCCGGCGATAGCTTGCCCTACGATGACCACTTTCATATGCGGGTGCGCTGCACGGCTGAGCAAGCCCTGCATGGATGCCGGCACAATGGGCCCAATTGGCCGTGGTTTTCTTCTTGGCCAAAGCTGGCGAAAAAATACGAATCCGACGAGCAACTTGTGCTTTTGCTTGGACCGGGGACGGCGCCCGAATGAGCGAAAATACGCTGCTTCAGGGCGATGCGCTAACCTTCGTGGACCGCTACCGCCAGGCTTTGGGCGCTGATGCCAGGCCCCTCAACCTGCTCTATTTGGATCCGCCCTACAATGTTGGCTCGGCGTTTTTTGCCCGCAAAGGGGGGGCTGGCAAACGCTTTCGGGATAAGCAAACCGGTGAGCTGGCCTATCAAGATTCATGGGGCGGAATCGAAGGCTTTTTGGATATGCTGGAGCCGCGCTTGGCGGCACTTCGGGAAGGCATGGCGGCGCGCGGGGCAATGTGGCTGCATCTGGACCAGCGCACGGTTCATGATGCAAAAGCCGTGTGCGATCGCGTGTTTGGTAGGGGCGCTTTTCGGGGGGAAATTATCTGGATGCCCGGCAACGGCGCCCGAGGCCAGGGGGTTCCCGCTACGCACCAGACACTGTTGATTTACTCGAAGGAGCCCGGCCAAGGTCGGGGCATTCGCTGGAACTCCAAGGAGCCGGAGCTACGGGAGCCCTACGCCGCCACGAGCCTTGCAATGCACTTTCGGCATCAGGATGAAGCGGGGAGACATTACAGAGAGCGCACCATTCGGGGGAAAACCTATCGCTACTACGCAGATGAGGGCCGAGCTCGCGGCAGTGTTTGGAGCGACATTCCCGCGATGGTTGCCAATACACCTTTGCGTAAAGAGGGAACAGGGTACCCAACCCAAAAACCCTTGGCCCTTATGCGGCGCATCGTGCTCGCCTGCACCGCGCCGGGGGACGTGGTGGCAGACCCCATGTGCGGCTCCGGTTCTACCCTCGCTGCGGCGGCGGAGTTGGGCCGGACCTTTGCCGGGAACGATGCAGGGGATGTTGCCATGCGGGTGGCATCCCAGCGGCTTCAGCAGTGGTTGCCTCAGGGGGCGGTAGCCGCAGACACGAACACCCCGCTTACCCCCCAACGGATGGGCTGAGCGGAAGTTAAGGCTTTTTTCTCAGAAAATCAGTCTGACAAATTTACGCCCCTCGAAAACCTCAAGCAAGTAGGCCTTTTACGAGCTTGCCACCATTGCTGAGGGCAATGGGTCGGCCGGAGCGGCTCGTGCGCACCGTATGGGGGTCGACGCCCATGATGTGGGCCAAGGTGGCGTAAAAGTCGGGCACGCTTACGGGGGAGCTAGCCACCCGGGAGCCTTGGGCGTTGGTGGAGCCGTAGGTAATTTCGGGCTTTGCGCCAGCCCCTGCCAATACGGCGCTGTAGCTTTGGGGGTGGTGACCGCGACCGTCCCTGCCGGTGATGCGCGGCGTGCGGCCAAACTCGCCCATGCACACCACCAACGTCTTTTTCAACAAGCCGCTCGATTTAAGATCGTCCAGGAACGCTGGAAAGCCTTGGTCGAGTACACCAGCTAGCTTCGCGCAGCGGCCAAAGCCATCGTAGTGGGTATCCCAGCCGTCCTGGGTTACTTCCAAGTAGCGCCGCACGCCGTGACCGAGCAACTTGCGGGCGACGAGCAGGCCTTTGCCAAAGCGGTTATCGCCGTAGCGCAAGACATCCGCTTCGTCGCTCTTACCCAATGCGAAGGTATTGAGAACTGGGCTGCGATCAGCTTGAGGGCCTTATCGTATACCCTTTGCCTGCCCTGGACCATCGGCGCTTGGGTTTGCTCAAAGAAGTCCTTTTCCAGCGCCTGCAATGCCTTTAGGCGCAAGTCCAGCCTGGGGTCGTTCATTCCCCGCGCCAAGGCGCTATTGCTGGGCAGCGTGCCCGACTTTCGCACCACAAAGGGCGCATGTTCGATGCCCAAAAACCCGGCCCCGATGCTTGGCCCAGCGAGGCTAATCACATTGGGCAGCGCGGGATGCAAGGAAGGCAGCAGGTGGCTAAGCCAGGCGCCGAAGGAGGGGTGGGAGGTGGAGGCGCTCGGCGCATAACCCGTATGGGTCATATAACGCGCCCGCTGGTGGTTGCCTTCCTTGCTCGTCATGGAACGCACCACTGCTAGACCGCGTGTGAATTAATTTGAGCCTGATAACCAGCGTGGCGGAACCAAGCGAGAATGTCGCTGTTAGTAATC
>WURV02151429.1:0-17272 GCA_011762755.2 Epimenia babai | reverse complement strand
ATGTAATCACAGATGATACTGCCAATACATATGTAATCACAGATGATGCTGTCAATACATATGTAATCACAGATGATGCTGCCAATACATATGTAATCACAGATGATGTTGTCAATACATATGTAATCACAGATGATGCTGTCAATACATATGTAATCACAGATGATACTGCCAATACATATGTAATCACAGATGATGCTGTCAATACATATGTAATCACAGATGATACTGCCAATACATACGTAATCACAGATAATGTTGTCAATACATGGGTAATCACAGATGATGCTGTCAATACATATGTAATCACAGATGATACTGCCAATACATACGTAATCACAGATGATGTTGTCAATACATGGGTAATTACAGATGATGCTGTCAATACATATTTAATCACAGATGATACTGCCAATACATACGTAATCACAGATAATGTTGTCAATACATGGGTAATCACAGATGATGTTGTCAATACATACGTAATCACAGATGATGTCAATACATACGTAATCACAGATGATTCTGCCAATACATGGGTAATCACAGATGATGTTGTCAATACATACGTAATCACAGATGATGTTGTCAATACATACGTAATCACAGATGATGCTATCAATACATACGTAATCACAGATGATTCTGCCAATACATATGTAATCACAGATGATGTTGTCAATACATACGTAATCACAGATGATTCTGCCAATACATACGTAATCACAGATGATGTCAATACATACGTAATCACAAATATTGTTAATACATATGTAATCACAAAGATGCTGTCAATACATATGTAATCACAAGATGATGCAAATATATACATAATTTATTATCAGATAATAATAATACATTCACTGTAAAAAATACCGATAATACAATCCTCGGTACAAATGATATTGCCAATACATTCGCTATCACTGACCGATGATACTGACAATACATTCTCTAGGGCAGATGAGGATGATGTCAATATACCCAAAGGAGGCATACATACATACATACATATAGCACATAGATTTCAAAAAATATTTTGCAATTCTCCATTTTGATGAGTAAAAACTGAAAGTGTGAGAACTTGATGGTCGGGCAACATTATGACTACAGCCTGTACTAGTATAACTTAGTGCAAGTGACGCCTGAAAACTGTATGTATTAGGGATGTTTGCCACAAGCCGCATGGCAAATTTCATTGGTAGTATAAAATATATTATACATGTATGACGCAGGGGTGGATGTTATCTGAAAATATTCAACGATTAATAATACATAAATTTTGTTACTCGAAAGAAAAAAATGTCTTTTCAAATTACTGGATTTAAGTTCCACAAAGGTTTTCATCAACAAGAAGACTTCATTATGTGTCATAAATCTCGTTAGTAACTAGAACAATCTTCAAATAGGGTAGGTAAAATATATAGCTTCAAAGAGGTTAATTACGATATGACGAAGGAAGGTGAAAAGAAAATTGAGCAATGTAAGACAGCACCAAAACCTCGCCTTTCCATTTTCCTTTTACAAATATGCAAAGATAATAGGATTCAAGTAAACTTACCTTCAACGGTGACATAAGCCATCGAGATGCAAGATCCAAGATGATTCTCAATCACCACTTTGTAGTCGCCTTGATCCTCTGGATAGATCTCATGGATCGTGAGACTGCTAATGCCATCACCATTAGCGATACTGAATTCATCGGAGGCTTGTATGGGATGGTCGTTGAACAACCATGTGATATTAGCTGAACTCGGACTGCTATATTCCACAACCAATGTCAATTTATCGCCGTCAGTCACCGTCACATCCGTAAGCTGTTTTGTAATGACCGGCACAGTTATCTCCTCGAGTGGGATGTCAACTTCAAGTACCGCAACTGATGAATCGATTTGCTCAGTCTCTTTAAAGATCATGGCACGGGTATATAAAACTGTTTCATCTCGGGGAGGCTGTTCCTCACTCTCAAATTTATCTATTGCAACCATCGATGTAGAGACGCTGCCTTCTTCTGTGGCTACTATTTCGGTCTGAATGCTTTGGACAAAATGTTCCTGTGTAACCTCTTGTGCTTTGATGGTATCTACTGTCAAGGTGACCATCTGGGTTGAGGTCTCAGATTCTGTGTCTTCGCTGATATCGCTACTTAAATCCTCGATTTCATCATGTTGTTCAATGGCGATTAAGCTATCCTTGGGTTCCTGTAAAATAAGCGTTGCTGCATCTGTAATTATACTTTCTGCTAGCTCTGAAGCAAATATGTTAAATTCAGCAGTTAATGCCTCATTTTGATCAGTCATTAAGATATCAATATCAGCTACTTGTGGAATGAGTTCTTCTACAGATTCTTCCTCTGGTGGTGCCAAATATTCAGTTTGTATTGAATCTGTCTCGGTGATATCTGATTCCAGATGAACTGGTTCGGTCACTGCAACGAAAATATCAGCAACTTCGGTAATGTGTTGTTCCTCTGTGGTCTCTTTATCTGATGGGGCCATGTATTCAATTTGGTCTGTTACAACTTCTGTTATATCGTCTTCTTCTCTATCTTCCTCATCAGTTGATGCCATAGATTCAGGTTGTCCTGTTAAAGCTTCCAATGTATCTGTAATCACATCAACAGGTTCTGTCATTGTGATGTCAATTTCGGCTACTTCTGTTATATGTTCTTCCTCTATTGCTTCTTCATCTGATGGTACCTGGTATTCAGTTTGTTCTGTAAAAGCCTCACTGATATCTGTAACTACAGGAACAGGTTCAGTCAGTGTGATGTCAATTTCAGCTACTTCTGTTATATGTTCTTCCTCTATTGCCTCTTCATCTGATGGTGCATGATATTCAGCATGTTCTGTAACAGCCTCGCTGATATCTGTAGTTACAGGAAGAGGTTCAGTCAATGTGATGTCCATTTCAGCTACTTCTGTTATATGTTCTTCCTCTAATGCCTTTTCATCTGATGGTGCCTGGTATTCAGTTTGTTCCGTAACTGCCTCGCTGATATCTGTAGTTACAGGAAGAGGTTCAGTCAATGTGATGTCAATTTCAGCTACTTCTGTTATATGATCTTCCTCTATTGCCTCTTCATCTGATGGTGCCTGGTATTCAGTTTGTTCCGTCACAGCCTCGCTGATATCTGTAACTACAGGAACCGGTTCAGTCAATGTGATGTCAATTTCAACTACTTCCTCAATACTTTCTACATCTATCATGGATTCTTCATCTGATGGTGCCTGATATTTAGTTTGTTGTGTCACAGCCTCTGTTGTATCGGTGACAGTGTGAATTGTATCTACCTGAGGCTTAACAGAAAGCTCTACTTGTGTTCTGAATATCAGTTCATTCTCTTCTTCACTATCATCAACTACATTTGACGTACTAGTTTCCTCAGATGGGGTGACAATAGTAGTTTTACGATCCGATTCTCTGTCCGAGAAATCAACTGTACATTCACTTATGTGTGTAACTGGTTCATTTTCAACAACTATAATGTCATCAAATGGTGCAAATGTAACGTTTTTGCTAACTTTAGCTTTGGAGATGATTTCAGCGGATTCAACCAAATCAATATCCCCCTCATGCAAGGTGGCAAATTCAGTGACTTCAGTAATGCCCACCTCAGGTTGCCTCTCTGTTAGTTCAGACGTATGCACTTCATCCTGTTTCTCTGTTGGTCGGTATTGTTCTAAAGTAATGTCTGTACTGTCACCATGATCTGGCACAATTTCTGGCAAGGTTTCAATTGATTCATCCAGATCTTCCTCTGTCAATGACACCACTTGACTTACTGTCTGTTCAGACATTGTAGTAATCAGTTCTTGTGATACACTTTCAATATGACCAATTTCGACTACATCATCTGCTACTGGCACAGTTTCCAATTCTGTGTCAATTAAAGGCACAGTTTCTGTGTGGATTTCGACAACATCGTGGTCTTCAATTTCTCTATGGGCCTCATTAAAGTCCACATCAAGTTGGTCATGCAGTTGATTGATTTGATGAATAATTTCCGTCGACTCTTCCATAAGATCAAGCTCAGACACTACACGAGGGGAAGGTAGATCGATTATTCCGGTTTCATCCAGTGATTCTGATGCTTTCTCACTGTCAGCAATATATTCGTACGTTTCAATTTCCAAATATGCACGTGTTTCTGCACGACCATAGGTATTTTGAGCAACACATTTATACTCACCAGCATCTTGTGGAAACACTTCTACTATCAACAAAGTCGAAATACCACTCTCTGTATCAAAACTAAGAATAAAATCAGGTTTCTGTTCGAGAACTTTATCATTGTGATACCAAATAATCTGGATATTAGGTGACCCAACAAGCTGACATTTGAATTTGACCTCTTCACCATCCATGACTTTCATATTGGTTAATTTCCATACAAATTGTGGTGCGATTCCAATTTCATCTTTTTTTGGTTCCTCAGCAGGTTTGGGAATACTTTTTAGAAGCATTTCATCTTCCGGAATAATGTCCTCAGGTACTGGAATTTTTAGTTCTACTTCTTCAAAACCGAGCGGTTTGCGACCTACTTCAAATGATATCTCTTCCCGCATGACCTCATCCACTTTTAGTTCATCAATGTCCAACTCATATTCTGCAAAACCCCTATGCTGATCTTCTAACTGAATTATCAAATCCTCTCTGTGTCTCTCTTCAGGTTGTTCCACTGTTGCAACAGCAGTCATCGTGATATCAGATTCTATATCTTCATCAGAAGAGGAAATTCGAAGCTCGATTTTTGAAGACACTTCATCTAACTCTACTATGATCTCATCCCCATATGTGCCAAGTGGAGTATCTTCCTCTACATCTAATGTTCCGGAGAATGTTATTTGTGACTCAACAAATTCATCAGATGTTTCTTCAATTTGAACTTCGAATGGCTCTTCACTAATCATAAATTCTGAAATAATATCTGCTTGTTTGTCTTGTTCAGGTAAACTAATTTCAGGTACCAATATATCATCCATGTCTTCAGGTACCGAAATCGGTATTTCAACCTCAACAAAACTTTCTAGTTTTTCATGAACTTGAAGAACAATATGCTCATGGCTTGTTACAACCGACTGTTCAACTTCATCAGGCATGGCTTGAGGTGATATTTCTTCTGACTCATCAATGTCGACCTCCACAAATGATTCTCTCTCCTAAAAAAACACATTTAAATACAAATCAATGTCGTGTTAGATATTCTCAAAAAGTTGTAGCAAACATATCCACAGCAGCAATAGAAAAACATCATCATATGGGTAATAAATATATGCATATACTCACAGTGACACACTTAAAAAATATAATTCAATTTTGTGCCTTCTTTTTACGGTTACTAATTAACAACTTAAATGTTTTTTAATTAAGCTGAACATTTCAAACAAATAGAAAACAGTTCCCCATTCTTATCGAACATTAAAAAAACACACATCAAATTTACTGATGTACCATGATCCATTTGATCATGCTTTCCAGAAAAATTTTAGAATAATGAATGGGCAATACAAAATTGTGGAGAAACTGCATAATGTGGCAGAGTAGCAAGAGGGCATAAAGTGGTGGGTTAACATGATAAATGGCAATCAATTTTTTGTGACATGTTCTAGAGAATAACATACAGTGAACATATTATATGGTTATGAGTACAGAAATTCTAAGTATATGAATAAAACTGCGAACAATAACTTCCAATAGACAACGAATTTTCATTACCAAAATGTTGCATAACCTTTGAAAGCCATAATTGATTATTACTGATTGCAGGGTGAGCAGTGTGAGCAACTGCAAGTTATTGTTTCACTATAGCAGAGATAAGAAATTTGACCAAATTAATCCAAAAGAAGGGACTGTGATATAAGATCATCAACACAGTCATGCTCTCAATGCCATCACAACTAATTCAACGGTTTCCATATTCTTGAGCATTAGGAATCATACAACCTGTGAAAATAAATCCAATATAATTCTACCTTCGGTTTTGTATAGTCGATTGTGGGTCGTTCTGTGATAATAGTCTCCTCACTCGGGGGTAAGATTTCACTTTCAGGCAAGGAATCAACATGGTGTATTTGTGCTCGTGTCTCAATGATGTATTCATCATCGGGCCGCGATGTATCCACATCTTTGTCTTCAATAAATGGAATTATCACCTCAGAGGACTCGGGAGATGTCACCTGATAAACACCTTCTTTGATTTCAACCTCTATGCGTCGACGTTCAGATGGTATTTCTTCCGTCACTTCAACTTGCTCTGGCTGTGGCATAATCAGCTGAAATTCCACTTGATGGGTTTCCTCAACTTGTTCACTTTGTGGAATCGTCAACTGCAACTCAACCTCGTCAAGTTGCTGTGCACTTTTAATGATCTCGATAGTTTCTGTATGAAACTCAGTCTGTCCCGTTTCTATCGGCATCGACATCATCTCAAGCTCATCAGCATCGAGCAGATTCACATCGTGCGTGACGATACGCGTTATCTCTTGAGATTCACGAAGATCCTCTACTGGAGTCTCCTCAGCTTCTCGCTTTATTTCCAGGCTAACTTCGGATAATGTTTCTTCCTTCTTCAGTGCCGAGGTGGGCACAACTGTTTCCCTCATTTCTACATCACTGTATTCAACCTCTGCTATTTTTTGAACAGATTCCATTTTTTCTGAAGTGTCCGATATTTCTGTAATTTCAAGATGCAGCACCACATCGTCAGGCCGAGCTGTATGGTCGATTTCAATTGTTTCTCGAAACCGCTCAGTTTGTTTGGCAACATCGGAACTTGATGACTCAACATCAGTGCCTGTGAAGCATGTATACATGTATGTAGGCAGCTCAAGGCTAATTAGGGAGGGAATCATTGTCTCAGCCATTCTTGGCTTACAAAGTTAGCCGTGGATGTGGTTAACATGACAAATTGATTAGCCTCACTTATAAGACGTGGGGAAAAACACCTAATGTGAAAAACCCACACAGTCTAGGTAGACCACTGACCATTTCATTCACGCCACTGGTTCCAAATGTCCATAGATGGACTACATTTGTTGCACATTCTGCTATGTCTATGATAGTTAATGGCTATTTACAATGAAATGACGACATAGCAGGGAGGTAAGCGCCATAAAGACCAAAGAGCATCTGACGCACGGACATGTCAGAGGGTAAAGAGCCCGAACAGAATCACATTGCAAGGCCTATGCAGGCCACCATCAGCATAGGGTTTAAGGTGCCTGAAAACTGGTGAGATCGGGAATTAAACCAGGGTCCTTTAGATTAAAAGTGAAACACTCTAGCCACTACGCTAACTTTCCCTGCCTGTAAAGATAAGTACTAGATCGTCATTACAAAATAAATAATATTTAATCAGTCCAAAAAAGAAATCAGCATATAGTAGCTAGTTTCTCTATAGCTGTGGATGGATGGGCTGCGATTTTTTTCACTTAATGCAGCCACTGTTTTAAGAGAACCCAGGTAGAGTGGTCTGGTACAAAACATATCTTATTGACTGACCATGAATGTACATGGGTCAATATGGGCATAAAAATAATGGACATTCCCATGGAATACAATTCGAACACTGTAGAATTTAGTCACGTGACTTGATAAATAAATTTCATTGTGTGAAAATTCGTAGAATTCTCTATTTTGCCAAAATAAAGAACTACTCATATTAAATTTCATAAGACATGCGCACTTTATTGACTAACGGAGGTAAGGATTGATGCAAACTTTCGCATACATAAATACTCCACCAGGTGTAATGGCTGCTACACCCAATGGACGTCATATACCAAAGATTTGGTTAGTTTTGATGTTAGTAATTTCAATATTTTCATTACCTTAGTATTAATAGTAAAGAAAATGTTACCTCTACTTATCATATAATACAATATGTTTGATAGTCCAAGCCACATCTCCTTTTGTAAAAACGGTTGTAGTTGGGCTTCATTCCTATAAGCCGAACAGTTCAGGATATACTAATAGTGAGGTATGGTGACTCTTCAGAGATAATGTAGTCATAAACTTACTGATAACTGTCAAAAAACAAGACGTGACTGCCTCTCCAAAGATGTTCCTGGCGACACAGCTGATCTCGCCCTGGTCTTCTGGATAGATTTCCTCGATGATGAGGTCGCATTGTCCGATGTCGGGTTTGATGACGATTTGGAAATCGGGACTCGGTGTTATTTCTGTGACATTGTGATACCACGAAATTGTAGGTGTTGGAATACCGCGATAAACCACAGTCAGTGTCACCCGCTGCTGCCCATCTTGTACAGACAATGGGAGTAGAGGTTGTGTGAAAAATGGGGCTTCGCCCTCGGCTGTTTCATCAGGATGTGATGGCTGAGGAAACACTTGAGGTTCTTTCGGAACGTCTGGCGCTCCAAAAGTATCATCTGGTGATTGGTCCGATATCTCTTCTTCTGGTTCAATTGCGACTGTTTCGACATGGGTATCATCAGGCTTTTCAATCGCTGAAAAATACGCTTATGGATCATGTTTCTTCATTACCATGCCGGAAATAAAGGTAATAGAGTTGTGGAAATATGGGCTAGAAAGCAACTATAGTAGTATGAAATAAGAAAAAAATGTGGTAGGTCTTCAAGCGGTAAAATCCGAATGGACAAAAGTCAATAGTATTAGATTTTATTGCTGATTTGGAAAAAATACTCAAATGAACCATCTTGTCTAGAAATATCTAGTCATCCATAATGCATATTGGTTAGAAATGAGCAGAATCAGGACATGGGTGAATTTATGTCGAAGGTACACTGTCTTTTCCCCCTTTCTGTGTATTGTTATAGATGAATAGGACTTACGTATAATGACGAGAGTGGTCTGACAGGAGACCTGACCAATGTCGTTCGAGACTTGACAGACGTATGTGCCTTGGTCATCAGGCAGGACATTTTCGAGCACAAGAACAGAGCTCGTATCATCCGACGTCACTCGGTCTGATGGCCCGAGCTCTATCTCATCCTTATACCATGACACGGATGGCACAGGAAGACTGCTGTATGTTACATCGAGTCTGAAAAAATTACAAATAAAGCATAGACAGCGTCAGCAATTACATAATAAGAGGCACAAGAATAATCGTAGGCAAATGCTTTGTCATTGCATACATAATCCAAATCCTGTCACTGGCAGCAAACCATTTATCTGAATATCCCATTATTTATCTCCAATAATTTACCTTTACCTCAGTGTCTTATCAACCTACTAAAGCAGTCATCAAATGTCTCCTCATTTATTCCATACCATTCGCATGGTAGTGGCCCACCATTCATCCAAGGTATCTTTATAAACCTTTAAAAAGGGCCACAAAACAAAATAACCAAAAACAGTGATAGTGTATCTTTAATCATTGTGATAGTAAGTGATTTGTTTACCTGACAGTGTCACCTTCACGAACTGTCACCGTCTCTGGTGGCATCTGCACCAGTTGTGGACTAAACTCCATCGTCATTGTGTGTGACTCATCAATAATGCGAATCTCTCTGCTCTCCAGGACATCAGAGTCCTCGGGGGGCAGCACCATTGTAACGCTGGTTGTGGTAGTCTCAATGTCTTCTGTGTCTTCTATATCTTCTATGCAAATGCAAATACCGTCCATGTGACAACAAATAGGCTCTTTATGTGTAGGTAAAAGGTAAAATATGACATTTTAACCCCGATAATATCAGCCAATAAAGCTCTCAGATACGACCTTACCTTTTTTTAGCTTTTCATTGCAGATACAATGCAATACTTTCAACAGTCGCATTTCTCCCATGAAGGGTATCACTATTTACCCATTTGGAAGGCGGGTTTACTCCAGCAATCAAAGATAAAATACTTGCTGCCAGTCATCACTAATAAGTCGAACCCGCGACATTTGGTCAAGAGTGCTCTCACCACATGACTTTGGCTTCCCCAATGTTTATGTAGCCACTACGGTTACATAGTAATATATACTATAACAAACTATGCTTGTATACGGAAGCGCATGTATTGTTACCTTAGTTAGTCAATAAGGTGTTACCTCTCCTTCTGATATCTAGAGTCTAACTTAAAGTCTGTTTTATCGATGTTTTTTATTGGGTTTTTCATAAACATTGAGTCTAGAAAATAATAATCTAGCATGAGAACATATAATCTAAGAACATAAGTAATTAACACTAACTGATGCCAGACCATTCCTTTCTTATGGCTGGAAAATAAAGACTAAGTCACTATGAAGTATACGCCGACTGACAATTGGACAAGTGAACTCATTAGGTAATGATTGTGTTTTCTTGTTGTCTTCTTAAGCAGAGTGGTTTATCCCAGTTGCGCTGGTGGAAATTCGCCAATACGAATTTATATGCACTGGAACAATAAATTCACGAGGAGCTTTAAAGCGCAGTATATAAATTTTGCTTTTAGACTTCTTCACTAAAAAGTACTGCTTTGAAAAGGCAAACACCTAAAAGAGCTTACCTTGAACGTTCAAAGTGGCAGTAGTGGTCGCTTGACCGAATGGGTTGGTAGCCACACAGGAATATTTGCCAGCATCATCCACATATATCTCAATGATGACAAGACGGCACTCTCCGCTATCGATATCAAACGTTATCTGGAAATCGGGGCTAGGCTTGATCTCTATTTTGTTGAGAAACCACTTTACATCAGGAGTGGGTGACCCGATTACTTTACACCTGAGAGTGACAAGTGAACCTTCTTTTACGATCTGCGGGGTGAGAGTCTCTGTGAATTCTGGTGGAATTTCATCTTCTTCCGAAGGTTCGATGATGAACAACTCCTCTGTAGTGAATGTCTCGGAATCTTGCGTTTCGAACGTCGGCGTAGGGGTGACCTCCGTTATTTCAGTTATATTAAAAAATGCTTCAGTTGATATAGCTTCTGAGACGGGTTCAGTAACAACGAACTCCACTTCATCCGGGATCAGTTCGTCTTGTGTAACAGTGATACTTTCCACATAAGTTTCGGATGTTGGTTCAGGTATGGTAAATTCAGCAACATTTGTAACCAGTTCACCGGGGGCAACGGTGACTGTTTCTATGTATGTATCTGAGGTTGGTGCGGTTATGGTAAACTCAACTTCATCTGGAATCAGTTCATCTTGTGTAATAGTGACGCTTTCAACGTAAGTCTGACTTGGTTCAATGGAGACACTTTCCATGTATGTCTCATGTGGAACATCTGCAGTAAGTTCTGTGTCAGGAAGAATGAAGAAAGCAGATTCGGACACCTGAGTCTCGCTTGTAGGGATCTCCACCTCTGCTTCCACTACTGTACTTGGTTCGATTATATTCTCTGGAATCTCAAAAGATATCTCAGTTCTTCTCTGTTGTCGAATTTCGTCCTCGCTCACAACCTCTTGAGGTGCTTCGAGTTCTTTGGGTGTTGTGATCTCATCAACAACCATCTCGGGCCAAGATATCGGTCCTTCCTCAATGGGAATGTCTTCCTTAACAATTGGTTCCCAATCAGGTGGCAAAGAGACTTCCGTTTTCTTCTCCGGAACAATGTCAGTTTGCTCGTGTTCAGGTTTCACTGTCTCTTCGGGGAATTCAACAGTAGGTTGAGGTTTAACTTCTGGAGAGAGCATGTCCTGAGAATCACACATAATAATACGAAATTCACATAGTGAGATATAGTTATTTAGTAAAGAATAAGCTGATTACCAAGGTAATAGTTGTGTGAGCTACAGGGAACTTTACAATGCTAGCCTATGCATTTAACACAATGAACGGATTAGCTTTACTTATAAGGGGTGAGGAAAAGTGCCTGCTGTAAAACCCCAAGGGTCTGGGCTGACAATTGACCTTTTTGCATTCAAGCCACTGCTTCCATATGTCTACAGATAGGCAACATATATGTCGCACACTCTGCTAAGTCTATCATAGTTAATGTTATCAATAATGGCATGACAAGATAGCGGGGACGTAAGCAAAATAGAGACCATCCATAGAGCATCTGACACACAGCCAAGTCAGAGAGAAAAAGCCTTAACAGAATCACACTGCAAGGGCTACCAAGACCACCATAATGAGATCTATAGAAATATGGTGATACGCAGTAAGAAATATAGAATATAACCATATATTATTAATAGCATTAAGTTCTTTCAAGGAAACACCACACACCATGAACAAAATCAGAATAGCCAATGATACCAACATTTTGTGACCTACGTATATAATAATTTTATTTAGCTCGAATAAATGAATGAAATCAGTTTCATACAATCAATAACACTAAGGTACATGGGGAAGCATACCATTAAAATAGCAGTTTAGGCCCACATTATAGCCTGCATTGATTCGTAAGATTTCAGGACTGACCTTAGGTATTTCATTTTAAGGTGTAAGCTGTATTAATTTAATACCTGTGATATCGAGTAATATAAACAGAAACCAGAAGAACTTGCATGGAAGAGTCAAAGTAACTTGCATAGAAGACTCAAAATTCAGCGAATTTATTCACGAAAGCTCATGCTATAAATTTACTTCAATTGAACTAAAATGGCGTTATGTTACACTCCATTCTTTTGTAACTCTTGGCTAGTTACCTAAATCTACATACATGTATGTATGTTGCAATAGGCTGGAATTAATCGTTTTCTAGGCCATCACTGGCCTTTGACAGAACTAGCTTAAGTTTATTCCATGGTTTACATGACGAAAAGCTTAGCCTTATTTATCATAGTCGGAAAAACACTACAGTAAAAACCACTTAGACACTTGGACAGACTGTTGACCATCGTCCCTATGTGCCGCTAGTTTGATACTTCCAGACAGCTACTCTGTTATTTCTAAGATGATTTTTTGAATGAAATGAAGAAATAATGAAAAGCCAAGCACCATATTCACCATGCAGAGAGCAAGTGAAGCACAATCTCAGAAGGAAGAAGCCTTTAGATAACTACACTGCAAGGGTCACTGAGCTCCCCGCGGATGTGTACGAAAATTGTGTCTAAAAATCATACATACTTAAGACAACAAAATGTACCTCAATGACAGCAGGTCCTTCTGGTTCGGGTTTTTCTGCTAGCTGAACTGGCTGTGCTATGATGACTTCATATTCGCCATATTCCGGTTGAATTTCGACTGTTTTTTCCACTTTCTCCCATTCATCTGGTACTCCGAGCACAACTTCGTGCTTATGCTCACTCATAATAACATCGGTAGACACATTCATCTCGCTGGGAATTTGAAATAGAAACTCAGTCTGAACGCTTTCTGTCTCCATTGGAACGACCGTGTCAACCTCATCTTCCATTGCCTCTTCTTCGGTTGGGATAATCACTTTGAGATTAGCTGCTGTGGAAGCACGTCCAGCAGGGTTGGTCGCCACACAGGTGAACATACCCATATCTTCAGGGAACACTTCTGGAATCTCCAGCCGGACTTCCCCCGTTTGTGGATTGTAGTGTTTCACGTATTCTTCGCTGGTGTCGACATTATCGTCACCATGGAACCAGTTGATTTGAGGCATTGGTATGCCTTTGACAACACAGGAGAAGGTATGCGTCTCTCCATCCATCACTTCATGCGGCGTTAGTTGCTGCGTGAATACCGGTGGCTCCAAATGTTGCGATGGAGATTCGGGAATAGCAACGGAAAATTCCACAGCTTGAAACTCCTGTTGCGCAGGCTCTGGGAAACAATGATTAATCACTAGTATAATTCCTCCTAGGCTGTATTGCACAAAAACCCCAACAATTTGATGCAATTACATACGCATTTGATCTGCACAGAGTAATTGACACATATTTAACCTTGTCAATATTTAGGAATATTAACAGAAAACTGTGAAAATTTCGATTGTAATAGAACAACTTCATTTTTTGAATAAAAAAGCAGGGTGGCACATCAGTCACACTGTCAATATGAAAAAAGGTTTTTAGGGAAAAACTTATTAGGTGTTACATTTTTCAGTCATACTTACCAAATACTTCGAGTTAAATATTTGCAACTATTTCAAATATTTTTAAAATAAAAAAACACCTGTTCTCAATTTCAGCTCACTATAGGAACTAGTATTGGTTTTACAGCTCGTAAATTTTACTAATACAATTCCAGTGGGACAAAATTATAATTCCGAAATGATGAATGATGTTATTAAGAGTTATACAATTGAGTTGATAGTCACCTTGGACATAAAGAGTAGAGCTGCTCACGGCCTCGCCTTTGTCCGTTGTAGCCTTACATGTGTACTCGCCCGTGTCTTCTGGGCCGACCTCAATGATTAGTAGCACACTTTTGCCACCCTCGGAGTACATCTGGTAGTGGGGTGAGGGACGCACCTCCATGCCGTTAATATACCATGTTATAATGGGGGATATCACGCTGTCCACCTCGCATTCTAGCCTGTCGCATAACATATGAACATGTAAAATTTCCACTTATTACATTATCCAGTTGTATGTGAAACTCTCTGGAATTTCCAAACTCTCTGGAATCTGCTTGGTAAACTAACCTTCTGTATGATAAACCAGCCATCTGTCTAGTAAATTAGCAAAGGGTTTGGTCAACTAGTCATCTATCTATATGGTGGATTAGCAATCTGTGTGCTAAACTCATCTGCATGGTACACCAGCGATCTTTCTGGCAAACTATCCATCTGGACGGTACTCCAGCGATCTTTCTGGCAAACTATCCATTTGCACAGTATACCAGCAATCTTTCTGGCAAAAACTATCCATCTGGATGGCACACAGGCATTCTTTCTGGCAAACTAACCATCTGCATGGTACACCAGCGATCTTTCTGGCAAACTAACCATCTGCATGGTACATCAGCTATCTTTCTGCCCAACTATCCATTTGCATGATACACCAGCGATCTTTCTGGCCAACTATCCATCTGTATAGAACACTCGCGATCTTTCTGGCAAACTAGTAATCTGTCACGTCAACTAGCCATCGGTCTGTTGAACTAGCAATCACCTCACCTGTCCTCCACGTGCCCCGTGGCACATAGGGCCTTGACAGTGAATTGTATTATACTATTTGTTGAACTAGCAATACCTACAGAAATATTGCGCCCAAATAGGTCATAAGTCATCACACGTGAGACCGCTATCTTCTTGCAGTATATTAGTATAACAAATTAAAATAGTCATATACATATATCATATAGTTCTACAGACAGCTATATGTATCACAGAATATCTAACTGTATTGTTACCAGTGAGCCATTGTATTATATAGTAATGACAGCATTACCTGGCGATCCCACGCTCTTTGACGTACAGTTCTTGAGACAGAGGCTGAGTAAACATCGGACGGATTTCACGACTGAAGACATGTTCTTCTGTCTCAGTTGTCGTGGTGATAGTCTGAGTAACGATGGCGCTATCCGCGGTGGCCTCGCTCACGTCAATGACTCGCTCAGTGTCTGACAGTAACGCAGAGTGAAAATCTCACACAATATCAATGGAGTTGAAGTATCGGACGGCCATTGTGATTTATATATAATTTACATACAATTTACATATTCATAATATGCGCAGTTATATTCATATCTTGCAAATTTTCATGCTACCCATAGCAATATGAACTTTGGTTTATAACTGCATTAATATACACAAATGTCTAACTTGTTTGCCGATACACCCCGTAAAACGGGGATCGCGCCATCTCTGTTTTACATGCGATTTGAAACTCCCAAACTTTTAACTTTAGTGTATAAACCATTTGTGATCAGCTGAATCTCATCAAACCTTGGCAGCTAGATAGAAAACTCTTAATCAACAGTGACACTGGCTCGCGTTATCATCATGGCCGAGTGACGTTGGGGTAGTCATTGGTAAATCATGGTACCTGCCCTTCATGCAAAATAGATTTCATCTGATTGAGTACATTTGGGTATGAAAACTTGTGCTAATTCTTTTTCAAGTCAGTTTAAGTCAATCTATGAGCTTTACTGTTCGTATCATACGATATGGATAACACTGCATCCCGCATTGCTCTGTCTGACACAAAGTCGATGTCATCAACGAATATATCTGACACAAGGTACAAATCATGTGAGCAAGATAGTAAGGGATATAGATGTGTATTCAAATTCTTAGACGGGGTTAATCGGCAGTATGTAACTATTGGCAGGTACGGACTCTGTACTCACCATGTACAACGAGTGTAGAGGTGCACGTGGCTTCACCCATCACGTTCTCAATCTTCAGGACGTACTCTCCGACATCGTCCATGCCCACATTCACGATCATCATCACGCAGTTTCTGCCTTGCTCGAAGATCTTAATGCGATCGTCTGGGGTAATGCGAATGCCGTTCCGGTACCAGGTCACTTCCGGTACTGGGTACGCAGAGATCTCTGCCTCGAACCTACAACGCATGGACTGTTTCATTCACCACGAGAGACACCACTTGCACCACGTTCAGTACGCTGGCTACTCTTCCCTTTTAATAATAACAAAGCTTTATTCAGAGTGCCGAATTATCCCTTGTTCAATAATGACAAGATGATGTCGACGACACTTTACAATGTTACTAGCTAAAAACATAAACTAATAGGGTTATGTGCCATTTGCTCTTGCTTCATGATGCTCGGTTGAGTGGCTACTAGTCCGCGATGACTACGGGAAGCGCACTCTGAAGGTCTGCACGATACTAGAGACTGTGGCCACAAAGCACAGGCATCCTTCTACTATCCTTAGTTCCAACTATCAGTGCTAGTCGACCGGTTAGCTGCTGAGAATATAATTGACATGAGCAGCAATTGTTGAGTTCAAAGTTATCGAAACACCAAAAGATCACAGCAACATGTTACATTTGTTACCTTTATGAGACATGCTACTTGTTCCATTGACAAAGTGCTCTAATATTGCACCATGAACAGAAATAATAGTTGATTATACAACGTAAGTTTACATTCTTAGGACAAAAAAGTCCTACAAGTTACATACACAAATTGGAATTGGAATAAAAAGAAAAAAATACAAAGTGGTCTTTCGATTCAAATTTCTTGCCAAATCAGTCGATGATTGGAAATCAAGGTGCGAAGCAGGCTTGATATTGTTATGAAATTGTGAGAAAATGCTAAATAAAACACAAATAGTCCCTAAATAAAATCGATAGGTAAATAAATTAGGTAGAAATTATGATAGCAAGATGGGATGCAAAGTGGGATGCTCACCTAGCAGTTTGGCCTTTGGACACCTCGACCTGAGGGGTGAGTGGTTTAATAAACTCGGGGGCAGCATTGCTAGGGCGTGGCAGCAACTTCAGTTGGGCTTCCGTGATAAGGCGAACCTCATCTTCATCTGG
>WURV02151418.1:0-17273 GCA_011762755.2 Epimenia babai | reverse complement strand
ATCTTTCTCAATATTCAAGCACGAAAATCTTGCTCATTTCCTAACGTGGAAGGCGCGGGAAAAAATCCCTGGTTTGTGCCGGTTCGAACTGGCAACCTCTCGCATGAAAGGCAACGCTTCTAACCACTGCACCACTGGCGCCAAAATTCTATTTTTCGGCTGTATATGTGTCGGCTGAGTATGCATGAAATGCATAATTAAGAGGGTCACGGAGCAAAACGAAATAATTATTGAATTATTCTTTCTACTGTACAACAATGAGTGTAAGTGTTTATTGCGAGTTTTGCGCATGTTTTAACCTTCATAGAACTATGACGACACCATTTGACCTAGGATGAATGGGAGACAAAATGATGTTGTAACTGATAAATGACTTCAAAATTACAAGCAACGTTCCATTGTCAAATTACAATAGGTGGACGCGATGTGCAAATTCCCCCTTCTGTCGAGTAACGATTACGGCTGATAGAGCATAAATACGTTTGTACCTAGTTATGTTATTTCATTTGTATCCTATTTTGTAACAGAAAAAGTAGAAGCGGCGAGGGAGACTTGATGTTGTTCTCGCCAAGAGCAAGAAAAATCTTTGATTACATACACTGCTGTATTCAAGAAGTCATCGGCCGCAATCACTCGAATAACTTGTCTGGGTCACCGGTAACATCGAATGTTGTGCTAAGGAATATTATTGGCAAAAGCTCTCACCTGGGACGAATTGGGTCAACAATTAGTGACGATTCCGTGGAAACGCGATCGTCGTCGTCACGGGGTTCCATTCCATTTCAGGAGTCCGATGGAGATGTGCCGACTTGTTCGTGCAACAGATTGAGTGCGACCGAATCAACCACGCAAGAACACGTTCCCAAGACCATGCGAAGTACAAGTTTGGTAGACTCTGACCACAGCAAAAGAGATGTGGCAGCGGCTTTGCGCTCGATCAGTAGAAGCGATTCGTACAGTCGCGAATTGCCGATAATATCTCCCCCACGAACTCAATTATCACCACTTAGCATGGCCAAGAAAGATATCGCACAATGGATCGATCAATGCGATCCTTTAGAGCATTTAAGCCCTACGACCGAGAACGATGCATCCGAGCAATTACAAAGGAAATGCGATAACGGTAATGTATGCAGCGATGAATTGTTACGAAACGATTTGTACGAAGCCATGGCTATGTTAGGCATGGATTCCAATTCCACTAGGAAACTTCGATACGCAGAGCACTACGATGTAATTTCCAACAGAACTGAAACTTGCAAGAAGCCAAATGCTCCCGAACGGTTAAGCCTACACGAACGTCAAAGGAAAGTGTCGAGCGACTCTTCACACCTAATAAAACACGAAGAGATAAGCAATGAGTTGGAAAAAATGAATGAAGTACCAAAAAGCAAATCCACTGGAGATGTCCACGTGGACACATATGATGAGGTCCAGCTACCTAAACGCGCACATAAGAAAAATCTGGAGTCATTTTTTGGTACTGGTGAATATAAGTCGTTTTCATCTAATCAACCATCCTTGCCAAGGGTTATACCTCCTACAAATAAGCCTCATAAGTCAAGTGTCCGTAGAAATCCCGGTGCATCAGAAAAACCGCCGGAGCTGCCAGAGAGACCGATGTTTCTTTCTATGCGAGAAATCGATAAGAGCAAGCGTACACAGTCCCCCGATGTCATTTCGCCCATCTCAAGCCCATTATCTCCTTTACGTATTGACTCTGTTGTAGAAAATAGCCCCGTTGAGTCAGATTATGCAGATTTATGGTCAGGACCGGAAGACGAAAGAGAAAAGCCAATTTTGATGAGAACACGGTCGGAAATGGTCCGACCATCCATAACCAAACGGCTGTGGGGTTCGAAGAAGGACAAGTTACCAGACTTGCCAAAGAGTCAGCTACTAAGATCAACCAGTATGGAGGTAAAACATAAGGGTAACACTAAAAATCGCCAAGAGAGAATGTGCAATAGTTCTAATTTTGGCATTTCACCTGATCCGTTGGTGGAATATCAGAATATGAATGCAGAGAACGAGGTCGACGCAGATCTTTTGTTCAAACCTAAACAGACGGGTTCGAAAAAATCAATTAAGAAGACAAACGAATCGAATTCAACATTTAGTAGAGCACTATCGACTTCCATACTTCCAATAGATCAGGAATTACAATATGAAGTTAACGATAAATCGCCTTTGTCGAGTCACGGGAGTTTTCTCCTACGAAAAGTTCAACCAAGCGTGGATACATGTAATGAAGATCAACACGATTCAGGCTTTGTTGAAAACTTCAAAGGCGACACCTCATATTATGTAAACAACAAACAAACGGAAGCAAACAGCAACAAAATGAATGATTTGGAAGACGATCATAATATTTATGAAAATATTTGTGAAAATTATATATGTGACCAGGGCGTGTTGCTTTATGACGATACTAATGCGAAAACAGAAAAATCAAAACCACCGCCAGAAGTGAAAAAGAAACCGAAACGAAAGGATGGTATATCGTTTGCTAACAGCCCAACGATTATCGATTCCCAACACACAAAAGTCAATGAAAAGTTCTCTAATTTTGTCTGCGAACTGTCTAGTCAAATAAATCGACAAAGGAAACGCAATGCCCTTTCGAATTCTTTGGAAGATACCGTTCAAACTGAATACGATGTTCCCACGCAAATCGCTCACAAAGTTATGTTAGATTACGATAACGTAGAGCTGGCAAACAAACAGAATAATGATTGGAACTGTGATGACGACTATAACGAAAGCATGCTGAGTACAGACTACGAAAATATTTACATTGACATGTCCGGACGATGTATTATTCGAAACGCAGATGGAACCGAAACACACGCTGGCAGTGTATAACACAATACTTAATTCTCTTGCGGTACTGTGCACGAATACCTGGTAATTGAATAAGTAGTTATAACTATCATAAACCGCAGAGACTATCTGAACAAGATCTCGATGTGGCTGGCAAATTATTTTGTTGTTGCAATAAGGGGCCATGTGCTATTTCTATTCGTTTAAAATACCTTGAATGCTACCTTCATCAACTTAATATAATAATATTACGAGATAATTGTTAAAACACTATTAGTTTTGTAAAAAACATAATTAACAAAATTAATTGCGATGACCGTATGGTCCATGTAGATTTTGGAAGCCATGTAAGAAATGAGCGATTGCTATAACGATTATTTGGTTACAATCGACTTTAATTTGCAGAATCGTTCTACTCTAATCATAAGGGAACAGATAGTCCGTGCAGCCTAATTGTAAAAGGTTGTCACTTAGTGGGTTGTATATAATTGTGTAAGACAAGTGAGTTCCGGTCGCTCCAGAATCGGCCAAGTACTTAAAAATAACACATTTAATCTTGTGGATATTTTTATAGACAATTAAAATCTGCCTAATATAATGATCACCATCGTTATAATTATACTTGTTTATGAAAATGTCCCGTCTAAATAATATTGATGAAGACTGCCGTGTTATAACATTGTAAACTCAATAAAATGTTCGCTTTCTTTACACGTTATTCGTCTCAACATCTTGTTCGTATAGGTTTGAGATCGTCTCTAATGATAACACCTCCCTGCGCGTGCCTATAAACAGTTTCTGGATATTAAGCCTATTCCATGCTCGACAGTCGTACGGTTGCTTCAACGCGGTGCTCATTCGAGTTCATTAAACCACGTGGCGACTTGTACGCCCCCTCACACGAGGCGACTCGAGATTCTATAAAAACAGGCATTGGGAACAATGTATAGGAAGTGCATTTAAGGCCCATAATGGCGTCCATGAAATACATCGTTGCATCTCTGTATCTATAGGATCTCTAGAAGCAACGCGAGAAGCAACTTTTCAACCGAGACGGGAGATAACTCCGTCGCTACGTCAATAGCTCTCAAAAATCATAAAATGCCGGCCCGTAGTCTTACAAACATTGGCAAACGCAACGCTATTCTCACCATTGCTGATTATTTAATAAACAGATCACGTAGACGACGAACTGTTCTACATAGAACAACACAAACTCAATCAGGTTCGCCGGCAATTTTCATGTTGTTCGCCATTTTGAACAAGACGCGTGATAACGTGAAAAGATATCATGTGATATAAAACAATAATTTCATTAGCTATGATCATGAACTGGGCGACTTAAAACGATCAACCTTTCAACGCGATTTAGAACACGCTCTAAAAATTTTAACATTGCCTCTTCGATCCTCCGTTGAACGATTGAAAGTTCAATCGCCAATTCAGTACAGGCAACTCTTTGAGCTAATTGAAGCAATCGTCGCCTCGTGTGAGGTCGGCTTTACTGCTTTTAGCGTTTCGCTCTTCAATCAATAGATGTGCGAATAGGTTATGATATATCCTATCACAACAAAGACGTGTTTTCAGTTAGCTCCAGTTTTTAGTCTTTTTATGTGTGTTATGGGTAATTCAGCTTAATGAATTTCATACCCTCATTTAAAAACAGTTTAGCTGCATACTATAATATAAAAATCAGTTTTATAAATTATATATTTGGTAAGTTGTAGGAGTTTAAAATTAAAACTCATAAATCTTTAAAGCTTAAATCTTTAAGAACTTTAAATCCGAAATCTCAAACACCCTCGCCTCTCAGCAGGCACAATCCGATGCTGAGGGACTACTAACTTATACCACCCGTGCGCTATCCGACACTCTCGACAAACATGCTCCAGAAGTGACGATCAGGCCGCGACCGCGCGAACCTGAACCTTGGTCGTCAGAAGAGATTGTGACTGCACGTCGTGCACGTCGTTCAGCAGAAAGAAAGTGGCGGAAGAACCCGGAAAGCGCCACCAAAAAAGAGTACCAATCCTCAATCAACAATTTGTAACTAACTTGTTAAAGATGCTATACGTAACTACTACAGCAAATCTATATCCGAATCTCTGTCATCTCAAAAACTACTCTTTCAGACCTTCAATAAGCTAACAATTAAACCAGACTCTCGTAACATTCTACCAACCAATATTCCTGAAAGCGACCAACCTGAGAAATTTTTCATAAAAAGTTGAAAATCTCAAAAAAGAAGTCGACGCTATAGACCGCTCCTCACCTATCGACCCACAGGTTAACCAACCTGCCGGTACTCTTTCTGAGTTCTCCTCCGTGTCAGCAGATGAAATCAAGGACACCATCAAGGAACATCCGATAAAAATGTCATCAGCCGACCCTGTTCTCAAACGTGTAATGAAATTCTGCCTCCCTGTTCTTTAGACATATCTTGTCCAATTAATTAACATGTCCTTCAGCAGCTACTCTTTCCCACAGACTATAAAGACAGCCACTATTACCCCATAACTCAAAAAGTTGATCGCAATATCCTGACTAATTTCCGACCTGTCTCTGATCTAATCTGCTTCTCCAAATTTCTCGAACACGCAGTCTGCCGCCAACTCTCACCCGCTACCTTACACCAAACTTATTGCTCTCACTTCGACAATCTGCATACCGACAAAACTTCTCCACTCTGCATCAGTAACAGCGTCAGGCAATATCTGGATAATGGCAATTTTGTTGTTCTCATCCTGCTCGATATAAGTGCGGCCTTTGAAACTATCGATCACAACATTCTTACTCGTCTAAGATCTCGTTCGGTATCGTCGACAAAGATTATCTACAAGACCGGCGATATATTGTAAAAAATATCTGACTTCATATCAAGTCCTCATCCTCTCCCTTATGGCCTCCAATAGGGTAGTGTACTTGGTCCTATACTCTATTCCATGTACACTACCCCGCTTGGAAACATCATCGATAAACACAGCATCGACTATAATCTACGCTGACGAAACCCAACTCTGGCTACCTGTCAACACAAAGGATTCCAAATCGCCTGATATATTACTAAGAAAACTAACTCTATGCCTCAATAAAATGGATGACCGTTAATAAATTAAAAATAAATCCAAAGAAAACTGAACTTATGCTCATCTCTTCACCATTCTCTACTACACCTCCTCCAGACATCTCCATCACCATTAAAGGCTCAACCATCAAACCCTCTGACTACGTTTGCAACCTGGGTATATTATTTGACACTCAAATTAATCTACATAAACGGATATCCAAAAACTCTTCAATCTGGATATACGTACTCACGCGACATAACTAGTGCTGTCCGTATCTGAATTACAGTCACAAAAGGTTACAAGGACATGCTTAACCGCACGGCCATTGTTTCATATCACGATTGTCGGACATAGTTGGGGTTTTAAAGCGACTAACATGTACTAGACCAGTCCATTTATATGTTAACTACATGCATAGTCTAACTTCAGATCGCCAATGATGGTCTACAATGTCATCACCTTGGTGATCAGCCTGTTTCTGATCAAGTAATTCTCTGACTCACTGCGTAACTGAATGAAGTTATTAGCATTGATATTACGCATTGTCTGTAACCCGCAACGGGAAAACTAGGGGGAAATAAGCACTCTTTAACGGCACCGCGACAGATTGACATGATGACCTAATGAGAGATAATATACAAACCCCTGACAATTGTGGTCACTTCTACTGGCATTCTCTACTTCAGAATCCGCCAATGAATCAATAAAAACAGCAACAAAAAGTGGCAATCAAATAATAATAATAATAATATATTTTTAGATATTGCCCAAAATCATTGAATCCTCCTATATTAGGAGAATAAATCCTAGGGTCGTGGGTTTTGCAGAATTACACAATATTGACAAAATCCCTACATCACAGGATAAATAACATTATTTTATTATATAATATACAGTAGCTGAAAGATACTAATAAAAATCTTGGTAAACGCAATAATGGTTCAAATAGACTGGCAATTTGGTATAAACAATAAATTTAGGTATAAATGGAACGTTTGATTATACATACAGAAAATGAGAATATAAGCAAAATTATAGATTTCGCGTAGATTGAATCACATTAAAATGCTTTACACATAAAGGTCACAAGTTAAACACAATCATATGTGTTTGCACTTTAGGTCATGCGCGACTGTCACAAGAGTTACCATAAATTTTAACATGTGAACTTGAACGTGACAAATACAGTAAATATCCGAATCTGCGGATGTCATACCTTATTAGATTATACCCATAAATACATGTTTTATTATAATTTGTGACCAACAGCATGAAAGTAAATTCACGTCGCCTCAGTGAAAGCCACGGGAAATAATTTAAAATGAGAAATTCAAACGATCTTTTTAAAGTCGTAATTTCCAAGCCTGTCCTGTAATGACATCTGTAATATTTAAAGGCGAACTAAATTTCATATCTAACCTATCCCGTAACCCCTTGCTCTCTGTTGTGGCGTAATTGTATCGCTGTAATGCGATGTACAGATGTCGGCGTGGTAAGGGTTAAACCCCGTCTACTGATGGAGGGCCTTGTAACTATTGCAGTGGGTTAGTTTAGCGTTCCCTAAGGATGGTCTCTATGGTGATTACCTCTCTGCGATCTCGTCGCTACATTGTAAATAATCAACAATCACACATTTACCAGAGTGTGTGACAGATGTAGGTTATCTGTTGGTGTTGGTACCGGACGTGTGACTGAACAAAGGTCAATGAATAGAGGTCAATCAATGTCCAGATCATAACAAATGAGTCGAATGTTTGTTGTATCACTACAGCATACATGGGGTAACTTTGCCTAGGGCCGAGGATGGCCGAGATTGGTAATCAGCCCAGCCAATCGTGCCGTTCAATATTTAACCATGGTAAACCATTCCTGTACCCAGAATCAGTTGGAGTATTGTGATCTTCCATAGAACCTGGACCATGTCATTAAAGCGTTACTGCACTATCTTCGTAACACTCGGATAAAGATTGTGGAAGAGTATATATATCAGATAAATATAAAGTTTTAGAAGAAGAATTGAGAGACATCCAAAACTGTTGGACTTTGTTCCGTTACTGGTATCGAGAAATGCGGACTCTGAAATTTACAAGAGAGGTATATCATGTTCGCCGGGGATATACGCTGTCTCGTCATCTTCCCTCAGTCCCTCGCTGTGTCCACCCTTACCTACGAGTTCGAGAATTGCCTTAGCCCCTGGGTCTGCATCGAGGATGCTCGTCTGCTGTGACTTCTGAAATGGGAAACGAAAAATTCAACGAACATATCCGTGTTCCTATTACCTCTGCAACACTGGCACCCACTTCGATGTTTAAGCAAAATGAATCTGAAATTCAACTTGACTACTTCTTGAGGGCCTCATATTCCCCTCCCCATGCAGCCAGATCGTTGCTCCCCAGACGATTAAAATACAGGTTCAGTTGCACAAACTCTTATGTAATTTCTCGATTTCCCTTAACTCTGTATTCACATTTTTCTAGCAATTCACTTTGATATTAAACCAGTTACCATAAGGCCTACAGTTAAGTCTATAATTATGAATCATTAGATTATACTACAGCTTTTTTGGGCCAGGATACTTTTATAATAGTGTTGCCGGCATTATGTTGCGAATGTCTTTCTTGAATAAGGGATAGAATGGCGCTGGATGTAACAACTGGACACAAAAATTATTACAGCAACATCCACTAATGATCATGACTGACACGGTATGAAACACAGCGGACCCACCTCATCGGGTTTGTTCCCGATGCCCCACGCTTCGACGGTATCTATCTCGAAGTCCGGCTGGCTAGACAGGCACGGATTGCCGTAAGTGGAACACAACGGTCCGCCTTTGCTGTGTCCATAGCTAAAGGACTCGTCAATCCACAGACCGAAGTAGTTCAGCTGGCCCCCGAAACCCTGAAGAGGGGAGGATGATTTGATTGGTGTATGACATAGGGCAAGGTCATCGTGAGCAGAACGTTGACCGATCAGTATGCAGGTGAGTGGTTTCAAGTACTGAACACATTGGGCATAAGAAGGTTACTGGGGGGGTATAAGGAAAGACAGTCGCGCTAGTCTAACGAGAACTACAGTAACACAGTTACACCTTGTATATTAACTAATTTTATTGAGA
Organism: Epimenia babai; assembly: GCA_011762755.2. Taxonomy (NCBI): domain Eukaryota; kingdom Metazoa; phylum Mollusca; class Solenogastres; order Cavibelonia; family Epimeniidae; genus Epimenia; species Epimenia babai. Next base: position 8,264 of record WURV02151418.1, on the reverse strand, counting down.
AAAATTCACATAAATACTCTCATTTAACTAGGAATAGCGCAGTATTGTGTGGAAGGATGATCCCAAAGATGGTAATACATAAGGACATAGGAAATAAATGATCATGACATATTATAGCATGTCTCAAATCAGAAAAAGGCATCCACCAGAGGTAACAGTGGCAAAATAACACATCGCCAGCACACACTATGAATTATCACCGGGACAGTAATGAGCTTCCTGCACTAATGACTCGCGTGAACAAAGGTTTAGGAAAATTTTAATATATCCTGTATATTACTGATAATAATAGTAATAAATATGACGTTAGAGGAGACAACATCTTTGAGGTTGGGATGACATGAGTTGTAAACTTTAGTAAACAAGTATACACACGATACCAACATGATGATACACAAAAAGCACAAAAACCTGTAAATACACATGATACGAACATAAAAATACAAAAAAGGACAAAAACCTGTAAATACACATGATACGAACATAAAAATACAAAAAAGCACAAAAACCTCTAAATACACATGATACGAACATAAAAATACAAAAAAGCACAAAAACCTGTGAATACACGTGATACCAACATAACAATACAGAAAATGCACAAAAATCTGTAAATATACATAAAAATAAATGAAAACATCAACGGAGATATAGTCAAAAGCAGTATAAAGTGTTTTTTATTAAAAATGTAGTGTGTGGGAGCAATCTTACCAGGCCATTGGGCAGTGTCTTTACGCCGTGATTCAGATAAACGTAATTTTCATTGTGTCCAGTCGGGACAAACACCCCGAAGTGTGGATGCAGGCTAAATACAAAGCAGCGGTACGTGCCTGGTAGTATGAGGAACAACACGTACAGTTGTTAACATGTATTGTGATGCCAGATGACTAACAGTAATGAAAGCCATACGACTAACAGGAATGAAGGCCATGCAACTAACAGGAATGAAGGCCATGCAACTAACAAGAATAAAAGCCATACGACTAACAGTAATGAAAGCCATACGACTAACAGGAATGAAGGCCATGCAACTAACAGGAATGAAGGCCACACAACTAACATGAATAAAAGCCATACGACTAACAGGAATAAAAGCCATATGACTAACAGTAATAAAAACTATACAACTAACAGGTATGAAGGCCATACAACTAACAGGAATTAAGGCAATATGACTAATGGGAGTAAAGGCCATATGACTAACAGGAATGAAAGCTATATGACTAACACTAACAGGAATAAAGGCCATATGACTAACAGCAATAAAGGCCATACATCGTCAACTTATGGAAACCACATGGTGTCATACTGTTCGTCCGTTCGCTGGAATGTAAAGAAGAGCCGGGATCACCACTCCCATATCTAAGAGTGGTAGACAACCAGTGGAATTTTGAAGGCAATCAGCCACTGCTAAATATTTAATTGAGTAACTAGAGGACTGGCCAATTCTTCTAGTCTCAAGTGATAATTAATGTAGGTGACTAGATGGCCATTATGGTGTCCGTAATAAAGCAGTCGCCCCCGATAAATTGTGAAGCAACATTCGGCAAGCTGCACGAGGCAGTTTATATCACGCTAAATCAATCACAATATTTTACTGTATAGAGAAGACAAAATATTCAGGCAGGTCAGTGGTAAGTTTTTTTTTGATAGCGATATTATAGATAGCACACTGTTGTCAGCTTATCACTGATTTCATTGCTCGTAGATAAAGTGGACAAATATAAACAATTTACGCAGCAGACCCACTGAAATGAAATAATTGGGGGAATAGGGGCAAATTAATCTAAGATCTGGAGGAAAAAGTCTCGAAAGGTTTTTTAGGTAAAAGGGAACAAAAAGTCGGGGTTATATTGTGTTTCTATTAATGATCGTAATACTGCATGTCAGTCAAATTAACGATATGAAATGTGTCGATATCCCCTTATGAAATTTTGAAATCACCGACAACAATGCAAAACTTTAGATATCAGCACGAAAATAAAACCCCTGCTGGGCACGGATGTGAATTGACAATTTCTTGTCTGAACAGCCCTGCTGTGCAATCGGTGTGGACAAGAAAAGTCGCCGCGATATTCTCCGAAAGACATATCATGGATAAAAGACATATCATGGATAAAAGATATATCATGGATTAAAGACATGCCACGGATAAAAGACATAATGGATAAAAGACACCATGGATAAAAGACATCTTATGGATAAAAGACATCATGTAGAAAAGACATATCATGTAGAAAAGACATATCATGGACAAAAAAACATAATGGAGAAAAGACATGTCACATATCATGGATAAAGGAAAAAATTCTTTTGGTATATTTCTCTTGTAATTTTGTTTATTATTTATACATAATGCGTAATTTAATAGATTACTAATCTTTTGACGAAAACAAAGTGTTTACAGTTTACACAATCAATCAACAGAGTCTATGTAATCCGTGTTATTGCGGATCGCCCTACTGTTTTGGTGCAACTAATAATATTCGATAAACTGCGCAGCCGATTCAACCTATGGCAAAATTCATCCGCAATCTAATTATCTGATCTAACTTATTTCAAAATAGAAACTATTATATATCCTTATTATCTATTTAGTAGATAATCTACTAATAACCTACCGTAAAAATCGGAATTTTCCGTTAGGCTGACATCAGAAAATGCACCGAAAACGCGACCGGTTTTATCTCGGATAATAATCACCACGGGGCCTTGTTTCGCGACCCGATTTACCAACTGTGCAAAACTGTTCCCGTGGAGACCGCTGTTGAATAACAATCGCCATGACGATCGCGTATCTGGGTCAATGTGATGATTTATGACGATTACGGATAACTGATGTAATAAGGTGTGTTTGCTGTCTGTGGACAACGCCTGTCGTGGTATTATCGGTTCATGATTTTGTCGCGAACCCTCCAACTGGAAAAGTACAATTACAATACGGTATCTGAATCATAAAATATGACGGATGAATTATATCACTACCGCCTCCCAACAAATTGACATGAAATTAGGGAGAAAAGACAGGAAGGAAATACCCAAGTGGTTGATGAACTGGACCGGTAAATGAAAGGTCACGGGTAAAAACCGGCCTATTAAATGGCTTTTCTGTGATAGACTTCGGGAAGTTATTTAAAAGGCATGCGATATATTTGAATTTTTTCACAAAAATATTAAGTAAAACTGATAAATATACATACAATAGCATTTTGTGGACCTCATTACACAATGCGGAACAAATATCAGTACGGATTTTATAAAAAAAGTAAAGCTGGTGTATGTTATTTTCCAATATACACCAAAAATCAACAAAAATTATGAAATTTATTAATGAAAAATCGTAAGGAAACAACGAGAATGTGTAATTTTTTTATGTGCTAGTAAGCAGTGTGACCTCGCGGCCATAAATCACGGCATTAGAACGGCTTCTCACACTCGGAATTAGCCTTGAAACCATAAATCAGGGGAGCCCCCCCCCACCCCTGTTACTTGACAGGAGCTCATTGAAGGTATTCGATTGGTCAAGTGGACTTAACGGCAGACACAAGCGGATGTATTGAGGAAAAGGTTGGCCGATGTGCAGGCATGCAGACGGGCATGTTGAGAGACAAATGTGTAGAAAGTTTCTCTTTAATTGAGATATTTTGCAGGCAATATTTAGTATTTAGTGATTATGACACTCAATGATAATATTAATAATAAAGCTTTATTTAGAGTGCAGAATTATCCCTCAGTCAATAATGACAAGATGACGTCGACGACACTTTACAATGTTACTAACTAAAAAAAACTAATGCAGTTATGTGCAATGAATTTGAATAATTCAATGTAAATATGTAACACTATGTGAACTAAGAAAAACTAATGAACTATGCAGTAAGTCTATGTGCAAGCACAGGTGAAGAGGAGAGTTTTGAGTTTGGACTTGAAGTTGTTGGGAGTGGGAGATGTTTTGATATCAAGAGGGAGAGCATTAAAGAGTTGCGTGCGGAACTATATCTTATAACCAACATAGGGACAAAAGTGGGACGAAAATAACAAAAATGATCGTATGACCAGATTGTCTGAAAATTGACTAAGCCTCAGTGTGTGTGTGTGTGTGTGCGCGCGTGTGCGCGCCTGTGCGCGCGTGTGCGCGTGTAAATAATAGTATGCAAGTGCAGATGCATTGCCTCCCCTGATGAAAGTCTGACACTGTTTACCACCCTTCCCTACTGATAATGGACTAAGTGACAGATTGCTACTAGAAAATGCAGGATATGAAATTGAATGGCGCGATTTCTTTGGATATTACTGATTTGACTTACAGTAGTGAAATTGAAGCAAGTGTGGAAAATGAGGTCAATAATATGGTTGAACAAAGTAGCCGTGGTGAGCCACAATTCAAGGTCACTCTCTGTGTACATAGACGGTGAGTCCCCGATAGTTTTAGTCTCATCTGAAAAATATCAAAATGCAGATGCAGAAGGACTCAGTGTTGGTGATAGGACTTTATCAGATCGTTAGTGAATAGGTAAAAAATGTTTAAGAAAATAGCCTATCTTTATTACCAACATGCTGAAGGTAGCTTAATGGAATAGTGAGTTTGTTATTGAAATGGTGAAAATGTTGAAAGGTAAACGAGACGGATATTAAAAGGAACAGAAAACATTTGTTAATGCGTTCTTGAAGGATGTTTCATGTAATAAAACGCATTGATATGTTCCTTTGTGGAAGAAGCTTTCTGGAGAGGACCTTTATTCGTGAGTTGCAGAAGGATTTGTAATTAAACCGCAAACATTAATGAGAGTGCTAAATGGTGTTACTGGAATAAATATCAAGTATTAGTGAGTTAAAGACTAAGAGTTTATTAATGAGTTGAAGTAGAGAACATTTAATGAATAGTAGACCTTTATTAGTGAGTTAAGAAGGATTTGTAATTAAACAGCAAAGAGTAATCAGAGAGTGCTAAAAGGTGTTACTGGAATAGAAGAATAGAAATAGAGTTTATTAATGAGTTGAAGAAGAACATTTACTGAATAGTAAACCTTTACTAGTAAGTTGAAGAACGTTTAATAATAGTAGACCTTTACTAGTGAGTTGAAGAAAAACGTTAAATTAATAGTAGACGTTAACTAGTGGGTTGAAGAACGTTTGATGAATAGTAGACATTTACTAGTGAGTTGAAGAAAAACAAATGAATAGTAGACGTTAACTAGTGGGTTGAAGAACGTTTGATGAATGGCAGACCTTTATTAGTGAGTTGATGAATGATGTAGAGAGCAAAGGCACTAATGTGATCGCTTGTTGACTGATGCCAATGCTTGCTTGATGGGTGTAACTCGACAATACCGAGGTATTGTGTCGTCATACTTGTCACAAACTGTGAAACATTAGTCAGGTCAATTACACCATTAGTAATCATCACTAAGTCCTCCTCAAAATCTGAGTCTAAGACAAAGAAATCCTTTTACATCGCAGACCTAAAACTTAAAGCAATAGTTAGATCAATAACACGATTAGCAATAATCACTAAGTACCTGAGTAATCTTGATCTACACTATATATACTAAAGTACCTGAGAAATCTTGATCTACACTATATATACTAAAGTACCTGAGTAATCTTGATCTACACTATATATACTAAAGTACCTGAGTAATCTTGATCTACACTATATATACTAAAGTACCTGAGGAATCTTGATCTACACTATATATACTAAAGTACCTGAGTAATCTATACATACACAGTGAATGGTACCTGAATAATCTTCATCTACACTAGACCATACACAGTTAATGGTACCAGAATAATCTTGATCTACACTAAACTATACACAGTGAATGGTACCTGAATAATCTTCATCTACACTAGACCATACACAGTTAATGGTACCAGAGTAATCTTGATCTACACTATATATACACAGTGAACGGTAACTGAGCATTCTTTATCTACACTACACTATACACAGTCAACGGTACCAGAATAATTTTTATCTACACCACACTCTCAACGGTACCTGAGTAACCTTGCACTAGACTAAACTCTAGCCGCTAGATGGCACCTGGGTAATGTTGATCTACACTACACTATACACAGTGAACGGTACCTGAGTAATGTTGATCTACACTACACTATACACAGTGAACGGTACCTGAGTAATCATGATCTACACTAAACTATGCACTGTGAATGGATCCTGAGCAATCCTGATCTACACTAAACTATACATAGTGGAAGGTACCTGAGTAATCTCTTGAAGGGACATGACATTTTGCTTGGAGATCAAAACGGACGTACTCAACGACCTCTCAGTAGGCGTTCCACGAAAAAGCATGGCGAGGTAGCGGCGTAGGCCATGAATATTGAAACAGGATGAACCACGCTCTGCTTCACTACTGAGACTACAGAGGGTGTCGTGGAGACGCGTGACAACATGTTCATCATTGAGATGAGGTTTCACATAATTCTGTGAATCACGGTAATGATAACGTGATTATCAAACACAAAAATCATACAAGTATCTCAAGTACGCTGTACTATAAAAACCAAATAATGAAAAGTGAAATACGTTGTATGAATTACTAAAACTCACGTGATATTGACACTAGTAAAAAATATGTTTTCAGATTTAGCCTGACAATTGAATGTGAGTACGATACACGTAGACTGTACATAAGTTTGTTTCATAACCTAGGGCCAATGTTAGAGTGGGACGTAACCAATCTAAAATTGTATACAATCCATAGCAATTTGTGTCTAGACCTTAACTATGTATGCGGATGATGAAACTAAACTGGTTCATTGAAACATGGTAGGGCAAAACTGTGTAATGCCATAATACATTTCATTATTTACTGCATTAATTGTACAGGGTCTAGCGCAATACTAAAGTGGATGAAATAAATTATAAAATACTGTAACTTAATGAAAGGTACACCGATACACTATATGTCCAGGTGATGTCTTAAACTGTGAGAAAATGCCAGAGCATCATTTTGCAAGTAAGACAATTAGGTAAGCACCACATACAGTCCATAATTAAAACTTTTATTTACGATGCTAAGAATACTAGTTGAATCGTCTTTAAGCACTCTCAGGTTAAATCATCTGAGAATAATTATCATAATAATTTCATTGTAAATAATCATTAACTATCACAGACTTAGTTGAGTGTCAGCATATGTTGTCTAGATATTTGCAGCTGCCAATCCGTCGCAGGAATGGGCGAGAGTCAACTGCCTGACCAGAAAGTGTTTCCCCCACCCCTTATAATTGACGCTAGTCCATTTGTCTAACTAACCATATAGGGTAGCTGTGTAAAGAGCCTAGAATGGCCTATACAATGCTTAACTTGCTAGTCATTCTATTTCTAACCAACTACGATTAAACTTGAATTTAAAGTTAGGCTCGTTGAAAATTGTTGGATGAAGGTGGCTATTTTCATGTAGCTAATAAAGAAGTCCCGTTCAAAAAGGGTTCATTGTTTTGTTGCATCTGCCACAATTATATAGGGTATATTGGTATCAGATGCTAGAGCACCAGACAGGTTATATGGAGTCCCATCACAGGTATAGGTTTTTCTGTGCATTTCTCTCCAGCTCTTCACAGAACCAAATTGGCCACCCCTATTACCATCACATAGAGTATATTGACAATGATAATACTGAACTAGCATCGCCAAATACTTTTTTACGCAAACAGTGAGTTTAGTTAGCCATGGTGATCTTACTGTTGTTAGTACCAGCCTACCAGGCAAGTTGTACTAGCTTACATAAAGTTGAGAAAATGAACAATCGTCGTTTATAGATTTTTCTTGCGAAACTTGCGATTTTATTTGGTTGTAAATATCATCCAATTTCGCAATTTCGTCTCGCGAAAATAAACAGCTACTGTCTTTTTTGGAATGCTTGCTGTCTGACGACCCCATAATGATAAAGAATATTTTAACGTTATTCTTGGAACTTCCGCATTTTATCAATTCAACCTCCAGCTTCCCGTTAAATTTGTGGGAAACCTGTAGAGTCGATATAAATGAGAAATTACTAAAATTCGGGAGAGATGATCCAGATTGTTCGACTTCCGGCCCTCTTGACAGCGAGCTTTATAAATAAATGAAATTTTGTAAAATATTATCACAATTAGAAATTTACTTTACCAAAAATATCTTTCCAGGAAACGCGAGGGAAAATATTTGAATGGAAGAATGCCAGTCTCAGCTTAAGTCTCAGCCAATCCAGTGATACTGAGTCATTATGGAAGTCAATTTAAAACACGGA
>WURV02151407.1:0-17274 GCA_011762755.2 Epimenia babai | reverse complement strand
GTGTGGGTGGTCGTCACGAAGTTTTGTGTGGTATACATCCTAGAGTAGTTGTCAAATATCAAATAGTATACGTTTAATCAAATTTGTGAATCTCCAGAAGGTGGAGCTAAGATAAAACGAGCAGATAAAACGAAAGACGATCAGATAACACGAAAGACGATCAGATAAGACGACTAGTGTTCTGTAAACATGAAACACACAGTGCAGCTGTGAACCTTCACATGAGATTCTCAAGTCGCTTGATACCACGCGGTAATACGTGGCCAGTACCACCGACATCGTGGTACATACTCACAGCACGTTAAGCATTCAAATCGGTCTTAGTTATCATAACGACTACACAAATGGGCATATCGGAATAGTTCTATTACTGCAATCGCCTTGTTAAATAAACACAATTCCCGAATTCGGAATGTAAACAGAAATATGCTGAAGCGAATCTAACCTTTGGATGCACCATATAAAAACTGAAATTTTCATTCTGCGCAGTATTTTAAGTCCACATACGTAACTGAGTGCGAACATTAAGTGATAAATCTGTACAATGCGTACTTAAACATTTGACCGGTATTGTAATATATACGTGTGTTGAACAACAGTATGCGTAAACACTTCCGATATGTTACCTTGTAGACAGACAAGCAACTAAATTAGTTACAACAGAGAAATACGACACAAAATACGGGAGAAAGCGCTGAGTAAACCATGATTGTCAATATTGGAGCGCTTAAACTTTCGTGTAAAAAAACTCGCTTTAAACGATTTGTGTACTTTTACCTTCAACTCCGCTCTTCTCTTTAATACTCTTCCTCTTGATCTCAAAACATCTCCCACTCTCAACATCTTCAAGTCCACACTCAAAACTCTCCTCTCCACCCATTCTTACACATAGACTTACTGCATAGTTCATTAGTTTTTCTTAGTTCACATTGTGTTACAAATTTACATGTAATAATTCATAATTCAAAGTAGTCATCACCGTAAATGTGTGTGTATATTGTAAAAGTTTATACTAGTGTAAAATCACCACTAGGCATTGCAGTACTCCCCAAATTGCACATAACTTCATTGTAAAGTGTCGTCGACATCATCTTGTCATTATTGACCAAGGGATAATACGGCACTCTAAATAAAGCTCTATTATTATTATTATTATTATTATTATTAGTATCATCATCGTCATCGTCGTCGTCGCCGTCGCCGTCATTATTATTATTATTATTATTATTGACGCCGGCAAGATGCCCAACGTCATCTTAGCTGCGTATCGTCCCCATTAGAGATCCTATAAAAACAGAGATCCGACGATGTGTTTCATGGACGCCATGTTGTGCCTTTAACGAAATACCTATACAGTGTTCCCAATGCCAGTTTTCCACTTCGCTAATGCCGCGGTCCTACCAAAGAGCCATAAATATTATAATATCGATAATTTAAATCCTTTATCCTTATTATAAAACTATAGCAATCATATTAACACACACGAGTCATCCTCTGTAAAGCCTATAATTAATATAATTTTCATTAACGTGGCTTTCTACAAAGATATTACTAATGCAATATTGATGGCGACAAATAAATGAAAAATATAACAAAATACGTTCAGTTATTAGGAAAGAAATTATATTTGAACAGCATAAAAGGTTACCCTACATGTTTAAACAATATACTCATGGTCACACAAAAGCCATAGTGCTTACATGTAGGTTACAGCATTAATTAGTTAAACACAGTCTCTTTACTCAATTCATTTCTATCTCATAGCAAAACACATACTGTATTTATAATTCTAGTATAATTTTATGGCATTCATACAGAATTCATTCATGAGATATCCATAGAGATATGGGACCTTGTGACAAAATTGTGAAGACAATGACTGAAAGGAAAAGAATTGGGTGATACCATTGATATATATATATATAAAATACATATTAATAGTATCACTCATCATATATATATATATATATAATAAACAAATAAATATTAGACATTTATATACCCCCACTCCATGCATGCATGCTCACAGGGTTTATAAATATATATGTGTGTATATATATATATTAATATATGTATATATATATATATATATATTTATAGAGAGGGAGAGGGAGAGAGATAGATAGAGGATAGAGGATAGAGATATATCGATAAAACATGTAAATACTGTGAAATCATAAATAAAAACCAATCACTTAATTTCAAAGGACATAAAAATGGAGCAAAACTATACATAAAAAAGCTTTATTCTAGCCTTATTCTATAATTTATTGATTACCAGTTGAGTTTATTTTGACCTCAGATTTCACGGTAATTCAAATGAAATGACAATATAAGAGAGCAATACAATTTACGTAAAACTAGTTGATGCACAAGGTTCTTGCCTTTACATAATATGGACAAATTTTTGGCAGTTTTCCCTTTTAATGTGTGTAATGTGGTCTGACCATGTTACCTTACTATATATTATAATCTAACCCTAAGAAATTTTCGGCTGTTTGTGTCATCAACAAAGAAGAAATTCGGATATTTTACGTCATAAATATATAATTTATATGTGAATAATCTCATGATTTAAAGGAAAATACAGGCAGGCCTCTTCAAATGATTTTCACCAAGACAAATATCATCTATTGATATTTGATGTATTTGCATCTTTCACAAATTTCTTACACCCCATCCTTATACTTTAATTTTGCATTATTTTCTTCTCTCTTGGATGGTCGGAAAAGGAAGCATTTTATACCTCTTGTTGGCCTGCTAACTGCAGCCAAACACGCAGAAGGCAAGAATAAGTATTACTTTTTTATAACGGTAACCAAGGTAAACATTCCGGTGGAAAGGCACAAGATGGCGTCCATGCGATTAACCAATCAAAATTGGGACACGGGTTGTCGCATCTCTGTTTTTATAGGGTCTCTAGTTACAGCAATCCGATGTGACAGTTTTAGTTTCAGTTTAACGGCAGTCCTATTATCATAATTAGACAATTATTTCTAAAATTTTATTGGTAAACTGATAGGTTGAAACACACGAAAATCAGTAGGCAAAACCCGGAAGTAACCTAATTTCTATCCAGGGACGATAATTCTGTGCTGGGCGCCCCCTATACGCTACATAAAACGCTTAAGACCGCACATTCGCCGGGCTACTACTGCTGAAATTATCTTATGATCCCTCATTCTCTCTCGTTTGGACTATTGCAATTACATGACCGTCTGATTCATAGCCTACAACTTGTACAAAAAAGTGCTTGTCGTTTAATTGTTGAAATTCCCATGTTTTCTGGCGTATCTCGCTATTTAATCGATTTTTACTGGTTGTCAATTTCTCAGCGTATTCTGTACAAAGTTCAAATATTTGTTCAGCAAGCCATCCATTAGACGGGTCCGACTTACATTATTGACTTGACTTCTGTTTATTCTCCGTCTCATCAGCTCACATCGGCATCTCAGTCACTGGTTAATATTGAGAGCTCCCATCTTTCCACGAACCGTGAGCGTTGTTTGCGCTATGCGCGTCCTATTATATATTACATAATCTTACCCATAAGAGCAGACACATATGTACTGACTGTCTCACCTTCTGACGAAGTCGTGTTAGCGGTTCAACCGGAAACATTAAACACTGACATAAAATTATGGTCTCACCAACGAATGTTTCGCATTATTTTGAAATGCGTATTGAACATCGTTGATGTTGTAGGTTTGATTCAATACTCACAACCAAAACTAACCGATCACCCGAGCCCTGAGAATCACCAAAAAATAAGTGGGTAATGTCAGAAAATCGAAATCCCAAATGACGGGGTGTCACTAAGATTATTCCTACACAGGGAAAGACAACATTTATCGTGTTAGCAAGTAGGCTAACGATCAGCACGAAGCACACGCGAAGAAGGAAAACCATCCGAATATAGTACCAACCCGATATTCTATTTAATTTTATTAGCTTATGTTTGATGTATGAAAATTATGATCGATTATCCAACTAATGAGTTATAGCGACTGGACACTTCTAAAACCATTATTTCGTTTCTTTTTTTATATTTTATTAGTAGAAAAAATAGGAAACGAGGAGAGATTTTCGTGCTTGTATATTGAGAAAGGTTTGTCGTGGAATGCTTTGCTACAAAAATATCATAGGGATGTACGTGAGACTGACATTTAATCACAAAGTACCACCAACCCCCCCCCCCTATACTTTTACGAGTACATTTTCCGATTACATGTGAAGGATGAATCTATCTCTTAATCCATTTCGTACTGATTTCAACTTACCCCCTATCATTCTAATCCATACAACTTGAGCGCAACAGAAAACCTTTAATTTATCCTTTAAACGCGCATTTAGAAATTACTTTTAAATATTTGAGATACCTTCTGTCTTCGTCGTTGTCACCACTGGCTGTTGCGTCGTCGTTGGCAACTTCGTAACTTTTGGCAGCAGCGTTGTACCAACAGCTTTCCGCAGGCGTTCTAGCAACTCAATCGCGCGGACACTCGATTGAAGTTGTTCAGTTGCAAGTGCACTGATTAGATCAAAGTTTCTGTACGGCGTCTTCACATTAGAACCGACGGTCCGAAAATCCTGAATGGCCAAAGACACGAGGTTCTTGAGTTTTTCCAGAAGAGTTTTTTGGGGGATCGCCTTGCTTTCAGATTTTCTAGCACAGTCCACTGTCGCGGCTAGAAATATAGCCAAAACCACCACTAAGTGTATCGGCCAGAAACGCGCCATTAGTCACGTTTTACTCTATTGTAACGGGAAAAGCGAGAATTTTAGCTAAAGTGACCTGGTTGAATTGGGGACGTGTATTTATCACCAGATATTTATTCCCCGCGCAGTTTATGACGCGAGTACCTTGTCTGATAACCAGCCTTCAATGGATTAGTAGATAATATAATAATTTTAGCCGAATTGATAAAATGAGAACTATCTAGTTTTTGGGGCACAGTGGGGCCTATACAAACATATCGACAATCGCACCCAAAGGCTACTAGGCGATTTAATTCTAAGAAGCATTTTATTGGATCAATATACCTGGAATTTCTGGTCACTGTACATCTGCATTATTGGGGAAACTCCGAAAAAAGTTGGTCGCTGTAAAGATTTTTACCAGATAACCATTCCTTTTGGTGATAGGACTGAGAGAGCAATGCACCACCATAAAATACGTAGTAAAGGTAGTGTAAACATTCTTCGTGAAAAAATAACCACACTGTTTAGTTATGAAACATAGATTTTGAAGACGCGTTGTCGAGGGGTAACGAACTGTATATAACTTGGTGGTAGAGCGCGCCCTGGTGGCGCTTCGCATCATATCAATGTAAAGCAAAGGTGGAATTATTGCATCGATGGGCCGACAAAATTTACACTGTAATGTAATTTAAGCTCCGCTATCAGTCGATTCTCTTGTTTCGATCTCGTGTCTACGAACTTCCAAACCGAATTATTAGCCTTGAAGACTACGTTCGATCTCGTTTCACTAAGAAATCATGATTAAGTTTCTTGTGTTTCAATAATAAATACCGCTGTCGCAAATAGAAACCGTCAAGACATTTGCCCAAGTATCTCGGTTGGCTTTAAACCGAGATTTATAATCAAATATCGCCAAACGACATCGTAAATTTGTGCTACTATATTATATGTTTATAATCATTGTTATTAATCCGTATGACAATCATATCACGTCAAGGTCCGTAAGTAGGTTTGAAGAGGCATTATAGTCTGAGATCCGAAATGAGTTCGATAAAAATTGATAAAGCCTGTTAATATTATCGGGATTAAAATTGTCCGCGTTTACGCACTTTGTGGAGGGGGGGGGGACTGACCGAATCTAACCGAGAAAGATCTCTTGGCGACACATATGTATGCAGTATGCGTATTTATGTAATCGTAAACGTAGTATCTCATATCGACTATATCATTTGGCGATATTCGATAAAAAAATCTTATTTCAGCCAATCGAGTTACTTTCACAGTTGGCTTCACGGTTTCTATTGGTGATACTTGTAATTATGATTCAACACAAGAAACTTAATCCCGATGTCTTCGTGACACAAGATCGCACAGAGTTATCCACGCTTATAATTCAGTTTTGAAGTCCGCGGACATGAGTTCAACTAATTAAAATCCTTTTTCGTATGTACACGTGTATCATCAGGAAAACAACGGAATGTATTGATAGCGCAGCTTAAATTACATTAGGGTGTAAGATGTGTCAGCCCAACCATGCGATAATTGTCCCTCAATTTTACATTAATATGATGCAAAGCGCCACGACGGCGCGCTCTACCACATAGCCACACGGAGTTCGTTACCCCTCGACCACGAATCTTAAAAATCTATGGGTCATACTAGAGAGTGTTGTTATGTACGAGGGGTGTCCCATAAGTTTCTGGCCCAACCATGATGTCAACGTCGTACGATTACCGTGTTTATTTTATTTCCCTACATAATCCCCCTCGACTTCAATACACTTAGTCCAACGTTTTAGTAACTTTTCCAACCCCTTGCGATTCCACCATTTGTCCTTACCACTCGAAAACCCCCTCTACAGCACAAATGACGTCATCATTTGATTCAAATTTTTTGTACGGAGTTCCGATTTTAGGTTGAGGGGGGGGGGGGGCATCGGGTGATCATGGGGGATGCGGAAAAATTCGGAAGCCACAATCGTTCGCTGTGCACACCGCAAGCTGGGAATTATGTGCGGGGGCATTATCCTGCAGCAGGCAGATCCCCTTCGACAGTTTTCCGCGGCGTTTAGTCTTTATTTCGGATTGTAGTCGGCAGAGTTGATCTGAATAGTAAGCACCAGTGATAGTTTTGCCCTTTTCCAGGTAATTTATCATTATAACACCTTGACAATCCCAGACGACTGATGCCATCACCTTTCCACAGGAAGAGACAACCTTGAACTTCTTGGGTATCGGCGAGCCTGAGTGCTTCCACAGCATACTGTCATTTTTGGTTTCAGGATCAAAGTGATGAACCCATGTTTCATCCTGAGTGACAAGATGTGCCAAAAAGCCTTCTTTGTCAGCCTTATCTTCAGCCAGAATCTCAGTTGATATCTTGAGTCTGGCACGCTTCTGCTCAGGTGTCAACATTCTTGGCACCCATCTTACGGAGACCTTGTTCATACCAAGATATTCATGGAGAATTCTTTCTACTGTGCTTTTACTAATGCTATGGACATTAGCCAACTCTCTGATGGAGACCCGCCTGCCCTGCATCACTGTGTCTAACACATCATTCACGTTTCCATCAGAACTTGCCTCTGCTGGACGACCAGAGCGTGTCTCATCTTCAGTGCTCTTTCTACCCCTTTTAAATACAGCACACCAGTTTTTCACTAAATCTGACCCGCCAAATTCACCTAGATTTACGAAACGATCAACAGTATTATCGCTTATGTTGCCATTAACACTCTCATTTCATCAAAGGCTACAGAACATAAAGTAGCGGATAAAGGCATTGATCTTATTTTATTTCCCAAGCAAGCAATAATAACCCTTTTAAAACCGGGCTCAATTATAACAGACCCTACCATACGTTTTAACGTGGACAGAGATGGTAAGATAAATAACTCGTAAAGATTCGGTAACATTTCAGATTTGCATGTAACATTGACAGAGCTACATCTATTTTTACACAAAAATATCGATTTGTTTAATGATAAAGTCAGCTGCATTTTTAGGAAGCTTATGTTTGAGATCTATAGTTGATAATGTCAGATTGGCTAAAAGGTACATTTTGGAGTCTATTCTGTAACTTTTTAATTCTTAGTTGAAGGCGCCGGACGGCTTGTGATGCTGCCTTCCATTTGCTGTGGTTGTTATTTCTGTCAGATGTCTCGGCTCTCCTGTCACGTGTCTTATTATCCACTGGTGCACTAACTGCATCAGGTCCTGAAAAAGATAAATAAAACTTCAATATCACTATCGAAAAGTATGCAACGGCTATTTTTTGTTAGTAATGTCACAATCTTTGTTGCTACAGATGAATTTCAAATCGCACTCGAATTTACATAGTTTATTTTTATTTTTGTCAACCCCCTGCCAAACTAGCTGTACTCGTCATGAGGCCGCCCACCCGACCTTTACTTGAACATGGGATATAGCCGAGACATCGGAGGTTATCTATTCCAGACACTGATGGTCGCTGCTGGCTCACAAAGACATTTGTTTTAAGACCATCCTTGCAGGGTCTAATATATAATAAAATATCTAGAACACAAGCCAAAACATTTTATTCCATAATTTTCTGTGTATTTTACCGAAAATTTAAAAGTACCTTACGATCTATCACAGTGATCCTTTTTTCAACCGTGTATCAAATTCCCAATTTGAAGGTAATTTCCCTTTCATCGAAATATGTGCGAAATGCCCCTCGATCAAGGTGGGAATGGCATTCAACCTTGTTCTATCCATGGGGACTGTAACAACAAAGTAATGTCGTTTTTCAATCACCTATAACATGCATGATCTTATTAGGAGAAATGGTAATCTTCACATAATATGCACGATACAATCATAAAAGAGAACAGACGGCAAAATGACGCCTCAATGAATCCCCGATATTTATAACTTTAAAGCCTAAATGTGCTAATGTCAATACCATGGATACAGACAAGATAATTTTGTCATAAATAGCTGTATATCTCAACGAATACCAGTATTTTGTTTCTTCTACCTGTGAA
Organism: Epimenia babai; assembly: GCA_011762755.2. Lineage (NCBI taxonomy): Eukaryota > Metazoa > Mollusca > Solenogastres > Cavibelonia > Epimeniidae > Epimenia > Epimenia babai. The sequence goes on along the minus strand of WURV02151407.1, from coordinate 8,567 downwards.
TTTGACCTGTGGCTGTCTTCAAAATGCTTGCTGCATAATCTCAATCCTGATTTGGCCAGTTGGGAGGAGCTGATGCCATCCAAGTCTTTCCTTCTGATGATTACTATTCATTTTTGACATCTTAAAGATAACATCATGACCTCAGATACACTTGGATAATCATAATACATTCAATGTTTATCCGCACCTGAGAATGTTATCTAATTTTACATGGAGCATAAAAGATGATATAATAAAAATACGCTAACGGTATCTAAATGGATATGCTATATAGAGTATTTAGATAATAAGGATAACCGTTATAACGTCAAATATATATTCCTCTAGGAAAAGGCTAATGATATGACGTAGGGACTCTATTATTCAACTTTTATGGGAAATGTGAGCATCGCAAAAGTATTTCGCGTAAAGGGAAATTCAGAATGGCTATGAACATTATTCTATTGTAATTTACGTAACATTTCTTCATCCTTTTAGAAAGCGAAAAAAAGAAATTCCTTCGCATTAACTCTTCCGGCGATTTAGCTCCCTTTGACTATTATCTATTAGCCAACATTCAAAGCACATCGCTGCTAATAATAGCGCACAAATGGTGACGTCATGTGTCAGTTCCGATATCCGAGCTCTCCAACGTCGATGGAGTGTGTGAAAATGGGACTACGTTCAAAAATAGGCTAGAAATAATTAAATTCTTAAAGGGCGTCCTGGTCGGCTTATGAACTTTTCAAGTGACCTTCGCATGTAGTCGACCGTTACACGTGCTAGTCTCTGTGTTGTGTATTTGGCATATAGCGTATGGCGGGAATCGTGTGTCTAATGTTATGTACTTGATGACGGGTTTTGATATTGGGAATGATGTTGCATGGGAGTATTTATTTTCGATGCAGATCGTTAGCGTTACTGATTGTATTTGTGTTTAAAGAAAAAGTGAGAATGTGGTGTTGTTTTCCTAATTCATTAGACACACTATAGCCCGACAAAATGTGTCGATATCCTGGGTCTGTAGCAAAATTTTATAAACTAGTGGATCACCAGATTAAATCTTACCGTGAAAAACGTCTGCAGACGGCCTGCATACGTCGCATACCCCACTACGTGTATGATACATTAGTTAATAGTCATACAAAATGTGATAAAAATTGAAATAGTGCTAAGATACCGATGTAGAGATCATCCATAGAGCATCGTAAGCACAGCCGCGTAAGAGGGCAAAAACTCGTCACTGAACCAGCTTGTAAGGTGTACGTGTTGATACACAGCTGACTTACGTGACTAAACAAATTACACTCGGGCACAATACAGTATTCAGCTTTTTGTGAGTTGCAGACATCTTGCGACCTGTTTTGGCGTAAATTGTGGACTCTGATCTCAAATGTGGTATCGGTTTTTAGCGGGTCTGAGTTATTAGGACGGAGAGTTACCTCCCATTTACAACTATAAATTTATAGTTGGACTACTATATACTAGTACTAAAATACTAAACTTTTACAGGCAGATGAATTACCAAACATGTTCATAATAATTTTTTATTCTTTCATATACCAAGGCAAATATGTTTGAGATTCACTTGTTGCATTTGTGGACTATTTTTTACATTCAGGCCAAAACTGGCGTTTAATGGAGTGTTTTGAACGTAATATCCCAGTGCCGTCTCACTGAGTGCCTCAACAATAGTCCGCCATCACATGAACATAGCAACCTTAATATCTACTCCATGACTTTGACATCCCGGTGAGAGCATTCACCCTTCTCATCACTTACAGGTTCATTAATCCATTAACATTAGGCTTTCCGTTACTCAAGATTCCTTCTGAATCCAGTGGCTGTGTTGCTCAGCTGTATGGGATGCAAAGGATTTTGAACCTTGTTGTCCTATCAAAACTGCCTATTTTTCGATCAATAAAAACTATACATTGGTGTACAGAGTGTCCGACGAGTACTGCGTTACGTATGTTGCCCATATGTAATAAAACACACTTCAGAGTTCGCGTGGAGCTATGTATAAAGAGGCGCCACTCTTTCGGATCATGAGCTGGGGACTACCCTAGCAATATCACGACAGTAGAGGAAGTCAATTTAGAATTTGTGATGAAAAAAATGTACGAGGTCCTCATCTCTGTGTGAGAGAATGTTTCTCATGTGTTAATTTTCAGCAAGTTTTTTTTATCTTTTTACCACGAAGCCAATGATTCTGACAGTTTTTTTAGACAGACCTGGATCTCACTTTAAGTCATCGAGTTCTGCTTGGCAAAATGCCCGCGATTGATAGGCCTGCGAGTCACTATTTCCGCTACTTGGCTCCTCTGTCACAACACTCTCAGTTGGAGGGAAGCCAAAAAAGTAAGGCATAATAATATCGTCTGGATAGGGAACAGAAATGATACCTGAATTTAGCATTGAAACAGTATTGTTAAATTTAAACAAAATTCAGGAATAATTTTAAAAACCACACTGTATCCTTTCTTCAAGTACTATTGGATTATTATTTTCCCATGCTAGTTGACGAAATCTAGCAGCAGGATTGCCAACCGAACCTAAAAAATGTCTTATGCCTAAAGTGAACAATTCCCCATACATTTATGTAGTGTTTTACGTCTTATGAACCTAATCATTAGCGTAAGACTTAACGAATTCGCTCTCAGGGTTTTTTCGAAGTGGCAGACTTACGCGAATTGTCCTACCGACGCCTTACCCAATCTTAAAAACTCGTACAGTGGATGCTTAAAATGTCGCGGTAAACGTCCGTCCTTATCAAAAATGAACGTCGAGTTGCGGGAGATGCTAGGAAGAGGCAGAAATTCACATAAGCTTGCCGACTTGTTTATGACGTGTGACGAGAGAAGATTAGCACATTCGCTGGACAATCAACGAAATGTAGGCAGAAGGCAAACTCTGTGTTGCTGTTAATATCTTCAAGGCAACACTGTAGACCCATTGTATTTGACAAACAAGTTCTCAGATATGGTTTACAATAAATGTTCAAAACAGATATTACAGCTGCATATATATCTAACGATTAATCACAGTTTGTCATCGTGATGGATTCATCACATTTATTTAGATGATGGCAGAGATTTACCTTAAGTAAAATACGCAAAGAGCATATCGTTTTAATTTTGTGATCATTCATAATCGTAATAATTTTTACGACCTCAACAATAATCCCGACGATAATCGTAGTAATAATAAAAGTGATCCTAACAGAAGAACACCAAAGTGTATATGTACTGACACCTATGATACAATCAGATACGTTCTACAGCTCTACTGTAGAGGTGGCGCTAGTGGTGCCGTGGTTAGAAGCGTTGCCTTTCTTTTGAGAGGTTGCGAGTTCGAACCAACACAAATCAGGGATTTTTCCTGCGCCTTCCACGATAGGAAATGAGCAACATTTTCGTGATTGAATCGTGAGACAGATACGTCGTGAAATTGTTTATCATAAAAAAATATCTTAGGGATGTAACAGGGTATGTTGTACGTGCGACTGACATTTAATTATAAAGTAGCACCAAAACCTCGCCTTTTCCATTTTTTCAACTGCCTTTACACTTCTAAATAACTGTCAAAAACCAGATGTCGTTAATTAACTGTTAGGTGAGCCAGTTTATGAGTCACGTGATAGGATTAAATATAAAATTGTTCAGGAGTTGGGAGCGAAATATAATCCTATTTTCCTCAATACGCCAAAGCCAGTTATATCTGGTAATTATGTAACTTTACCCGATAAAACCGAGTCACGATTGGGCTATCATAACAGTATGTTAGAAATCGGGTAGAGTACAAGTGTGGCTGGTCTGCTTTCACATTACATAACTTGTATTTTAGTTGCATTTTAGGAAAAATATATTTATTTCATTGTCTATAAATGCCTCTGTAACAAGTAAAATTCATTTAGGCAAAAAACACAAAAAGCACTGTGAATGGGAATTTAATAGATTGGTTGTAGCGTGACAAAATATCTGCTCCAATGACATGTTGTGAACTGTCATTTACCAATGAGTTGCTGTATAGAGATTGTGCGTCTAACGTTCTTGACTAAACATATAATAGCTCACAGCTACATAATTACTATACTTTTTCACCATGTCTGACATTTTGCCTCTTTCAAGATAAGTGATTAACTGTGGTGTTTCGTCTTGTGATTTTCCTTGTATTTTGTGTTGTGATTTATTCTCATATCCTTAATTATATTCCATTTTTATTTATTGCGATATAAATAATTATATTACAGTACCGTGGGTCCCGCTTAATATACTACCTCGTTTTGAAAGACAATGGCCGCCGCTTTCATTGACGTTAATTTGACAGTTGTAAAATGTTACGACTCTTAACCATTATTTAATGAATAAATATTTTACTGTGAAAAACAAATGAATAACTCGATTTATCAATGAATAAAAGTGTTTTATTATACATGTATAGTACTAGACGTCATAAACTGTGTTGTAAATGCGCAAAATTAGTTCTAGCACAAAATCCCGGATATTAAAATAGCCCGCTATAGATCACAGTCACACAAAGTCCCGAGGGTATGATAATAAGAGAGACCCACTGTATTTTCAGACGATAATGGTACATTTTACGTAGTCAATATTCTTCTGTAATGGCTATCAATCACATTGATCATATAGTGTTTCGACCCTTCACAGAGGTTTCTTCTCGCACACGAAGCTTGTAACATACGCCGGATACGGATCGTCACAAAGCTCATCGTACCATTTCGAAGAATACCATACCAAGCAGTCCTTGCCCTTTTTCCCGCTAGGTTCACCTGCGTGTAGACGGGCTGTTATTACTTTAGTCCGTCTTGAATTAAAAATCGTCTTGTTACACGTTTCGTAAAAAAAATAGAATTTATCACAGTAGCCTATCCCGAAAACCGTCACTATTTATAGTATTATTTTATAACAATTTGTTACCGCGACTATTATAAATGCATGAATGCACAGAGGCACGAGTGTCTTATGTCGGTAAACCCCGGTGTGAAAGACAGAATTGCTACCATCCGAAATGCATTTACACACAACAAAATGTCAGATGTGCTAAATTTCTTGATAAACATGATTTTCTATTTTTCATCACGTGCCTAAAATTCCAGGATGTAAAGCACACACGATCGAACGATATACGAAATAGTATACAACAAACAGCAAGATAAAAATAATTTAAAAATCATACATATAATTATTTTTTGTTCTCATGTCTATTGTACATGGAATGAAATATAATATACAGTGTTATCTCGTGCACATAAGACTTCAGTGGAGTTGTTCCCCTTGCATTCAGTGAGACCGACAGTACCCTCATAGAGTTCATATCATATGAAAAATAAGATCGTACTGAGAAAGGAAAATGAAGTGCGAAACAAGAATGAAGGGTCTGAAAGGTGTCTGCAAGCTGCGGGTGCGAATGAAAAATACCGACACAGTTCATACTAGATAAAACAGGACGACGGGTGGAAGAAAGAATGTGTTACTGGAATATATAACCAGGGAGTTAAAGATTTCAGCAAAGTGGATATTTTAATCATAAATACTTGGATGCCAGTTGGTGTAGCTTTCATTCAGCAGCGAACCATCTGGCCAGCGCCACGTTCCCTCTTCTACTCGGTCGTTCCCACCCAAAAGGAAGTATTTCGATGTTAACCGCGACTTCAGGAACAAAAATTCCACTTCAGCAGACGGAACTTTGGCGAGCTTTGCCTGTTTTTCCCAGCACTTTTTCATTGCGCTGTTGAATGTGCACGGCTGTGTACATGTGCAAAAGCTGAATAAGCTCGCACCATTCTTTGTCCACTGGTCTCCGCACGCTAAGTAAAGATACCGTCATAATTTATGAAAAATACAAAGTGAACCTATTATATCAAACGTGTACAGCACTGTATAGCAGAAAAACAATGCAAATATTTCGACACGGTCTATAGGTGCATCCACTAAAGTGATTGTGCTCTTTTGGGATTGCCTTGAGTTAGAGATGCAAAATGCTGTTCTAGACATTCATTGCGTATATAACAGATTCTTACATCATTCATGTTCACCATTCCATATAAACTCATATGTTTAGCTAGTTCTCTAATCCCTGTACCTAGGATGCAAATTACATATCTGATTACGAATGTCATATCATATGTCATCTAACAATATTAACGCGAAATAAAAATTTGGTTTGGGATGGCGAGTTTCATCACATAAATTTTAGTGATAACTTAGTTTAACGGTTAAATTAAGCGAGCCATTGTAAAAACTAAGGTAAAACGGTAAGTGGACTGGTGGGAGTACAGGACTCGTAACCGTAAGGTTGGCGGTTTGAAAAAGCTAACCGGTCGACTTTTCTGCGATTTTCCTCAGCCATACATTTATCCAGATAGCTGGAGAGAAATGGTCCCCAAAAACAGGTGGGTGCTTGTTTTCATAGTTGACGAGGAGATATCCGAGTGTCAGAGGTATTGTATATGCGTTTAATGTAACTGCCATAAACATTCATTGTAAAATTTTACACCTCATCTAAGAGTCTTTATTGTCTAATACTTGCGGTCTGTAAATGTTGCACTTAACTTTTTGCCTTTAAAATGAGCATTTCGATGAAGGAAATAGACATTTCCACAGAGGCAGTAATTTTTACATGTAATGCAATTTTTTACAATAAAATAAATGGAAATCTGAATTTTTAAAAAAATTAATTGACGATAAAACAGAGTTTCTTGTCAACAATCGCCAGCATTCTGAACCGTCTTGCTCTCTGTCAGTCAAAATCGGCACTGAATATCCACTGAAAGAAGTTTTTATTGAGGAAAAAATACGAACATCGGGATAAGTTACTTCCTCTAGCTCCGATGACGGTACCATGAACAATCTCGAAAAGACCAATCCAAGGACAATATTTGCCAAATAGCAGACCTCTGCGATAAGCAGTTCTTGAGAAGATTTTTTAAGCAAAAATACGAACGTCAGCAGAAGTTACTTCCCCTAGCTACGATGACGATACCATGAACAAATCGAGACCATCTGAAAAACAATATATGCCAAATAACAGACCTCTGCGATAAGCGGTTTTTGAGAAGATTTTTTGAGAAAACGTTAACATCGGGCGCACGGACGACGGACAAACTCCGATCAGAAAAGCTCACCGAGCATAAGCTCACGTGAGCTAAAAAGGTAAAAGCAGGAAGTGGACAGGTAGGAGTACTGGACTCGTAACCGGAAGGTTGGGGTATGAAACCGCTCACCGGTCAACTTTTCTGCAATGACCCTCAGCAATTCATTTATCCCGATTGCCTCAGTGAACCCGCCTCCAAAATGGGTAGACACTTGTTATCATGGTTGACGAGGAGATATCCGAGTGTCAGAGGTATTGTATATGCGTTTAATATAACTGCCATAAACATTCATTGTGGAATTGTACACCGCCTCCGAGAGTCTTTATTGGCCGATACTCGCGGTCCGTAAATGTTGCACTTTACTTTTTTACCTTCAAAATGAGCATTTCGACGAATTAAATAGGCATTTGCATGAAAGCAGAAATTTTTACCTGTAATGCAATTCTACTAAGTGTCTGATTGCCTACACGAAATACAAAAATTGGATGTCTTATTTCTTAAAGATTAAATGACGATAAAACAGTTTCTTGTCATCAATCGCCCGCCTTCTGAACCATCACCGCTCTCTGTCAGTCAAAATCAACGCTGAATATTTTAGTGTTTCACAGAATGAAAAATTTGATCTTGGATGTAAATCTAGCTCTGTTTTATCGTGGTCATTCTGCATGCCATCTCTCAACATAGAGAGTGCCGGATAATTTGCAGTTGTGTCATGACATGAGTGTTACAAATAAAATAAAATAACCTCAAGCCACATTGGGTTATAGACCTACAAATTTCAACTGGCAATTCTCAAAGTTATTACACTTATTACAGTGGATACATAATGATTATTTTTCCAACTCGGGAATCTGGAATTCAAGTAATAACTGTTATTTCAACATCCATGAGGAGTCTTCCCTTCTTGATAGCTTGTAGGTATCTAGTTGTTCATATCCCTCATGCAAGTTAGGGATGATTACAGTTCTATGCTATGAACCGCATTTTACATTGTGAACTATTTTCAGATCTTACCCACTGCATATGTCTTTTATTCTCGCCTCACTTATGGCATACCGAATCCCACTTTGAACTGTATTCCTTGTAATCCTTGTATTCCTTATACTCCTTGTATTTATATTTATTCAGAGTAACCATAAATTTGTGAAGAGTCTTTGATAGCCATGTGTTGGAAGGGCACTATAAATCAATATAATTTCATTTAACTGTTGGTTTTTTGAGGCTATGATTCTACTTTTATGTTATTTATATGGTGTTATGCCATAACTTCAGTCATCACACAGCATGTATATAGGCGCTTTAGAGACATTCTAGATATTAGGGCACCTCCAAAACAAACGGATTACTATAATTTTAGGAGTGTAGTATATCAGCAGAGGCAAGACAGATAATTCTTATTCCCTAACAGGTATCTTTATTACCTAATAGAATACCAAACGCCGTTCGTATGGGACTGGATGCTTTATGGGAG
>WURV02151396.1:0-15667 GCA_011762755.2 Epimenia babai | reverse complement strand
GCGGTTGGTCGCCGGCGAATGCGGAATGGAATATCGTGGGTTGGACCTGCGACCCCCAGCCCCACGCGGGTATAGTCCAGCGGCGGAACCACCATGCTCTGTACGCTAAAATCGTAATCGCTGAGCAGGATGGTCAATGCGATTTTGATTTCGTTGCGTGCAAAAAATCGGCCCGGGCACATGCTCACGCCAGCGCCGAAGGGCAGCAGTGCAAAGCCGACTTTTTTCCCATTTTTGGTGTACGTAGGGCGTCCCTTGGCCGGGTCAAAGCGGTCGAACCGAAAGGTGAAAGGATCGGGGAATAGCTCCCCGTCCAAGTGCGTGAGTCGCGGATAGAGGAAGAGCTCATCACCCGGCGCAAGCTGAAGCGTCTCACCGCTGTGAAGCTTCAGCTCAGCCTTTAGGTCCGCCCGGCGGGCCATCATTGGCATGCTCGTCAGCCTCAAAGCTTCCGTGATGGCGGAATCGAGCAACACAAGATTCTTAAGCTGGTCCGAGCTATAGGATCCGTCGGCTTCGGGCGCCGCCGCATGTTCCCGTACTTCCCTGAGAATGGCATTCCGCGCCTGGGGATCGCGCAGCACCAGGAGCAAGGTCCAAAAGCAGGTTGCTACGGTGTTCGCTTGAGACGCCCAAATGAGGCTACTTTCTGCGAAATCTTGCGCCATTCGAGGCATCGCAAGTTTTGCATACAAGCGCTTGCGCAGAGAAAAGACCTCCGCTGCGTTGGGCTTTGGAAACCGCACCGCCTCCGCCAGCTTGCGACGAGCATTGGTCAGGCCCGGAAGGGCAAAAGCCGGCGTGCCGCCTGCCGCGGCCGGAAAATGCTCATCCACAATCGCGTAATATTGAAATAGCTCGGGGCGGTAGAAGCCGTCACCGAATAGCGCCTCCACACCCGCCGCAAAGAAGTGCTCGTTGAGGAAGGCGAGCAGATCAATGCGCTGCTCATGGTTTCCAACATTGGCATCGATACGCTCTCGAAAGCTGCGCTCCATGCGAGCGGTCATCTCCACCAAGGGCTCGCCCTTCATGCGGCGATGAATCATCTGACTCATCTCCTCCAACGCCTCAACTGTGAGCAAGTCTGGTGCGTAGCCGAAAACGGCTGCACCAATCTCGTTAGCGATATCCCGAAAGACCAGACCACGTGTGCGGAAGTACGCGGTATAATCCACCGGGTCCAGCAGGAAGGTGCGGGGCTTACCAGGGAACTTTACGCTAACGCAGGTGCCGTGTTGCGCCCGCGCCTGGCGCATAAAGTCGTCCGGTTGCTTGGCAAAGGCGAGAGCGTGGCCGAAATAGGGGATCCCCCCAGGGAGCAGAGCAGGCATGAAACGTGTTCTACTCCGGAGATTGCAGGGCGTCTACAGTCATGGCTCGCTGCGCGCTGCCACGGGAGCATCGGTTCAGAGGAAATTTCCGCGCTGCTGGAACCTGCCACGACGCACGGGGGGTGGGTCCAGTTTGACGATCTTCAAGGATGCCAAGTGTTTGGCTTGCGTTGGGCGCGACCGACAAGGCCCGCGCGCCTTTCCCTTCGGCTTGGTGTTCTCACAAAAATTGCGCCGTTTTTCCCCGCCACGGTTTGTGTGCATTGACCGTTTGGTCGGCACTCAGAAGTGTGTGGCTAGGGTAGGGGGCAGCAAGGTGTTGATCTTCGCGCCCAAAGGGGCCACCATCCGGCCCTCTTTGAACTGAGGGGGATTCTGGCCGCCCATTGGCTAACCCCTCCCAAATTTGGGGGACCGAAATCCAATGCAAACTCGCGCAGCCGTGGCCGTTGGGCCCAAGCAACCTCTGGCCATTGAAACCGTCAACCTTGAAGGCCCCAAGGAAGGGGAAGTGCTGGTGGAGATCCGCGCCACCGGCGTTTGCCATACCGATGCCTATACCCTTTCCGGTGCAGACCCCGAGGGCATCTTTCCAAGCATTCTCGGTCATGAGGGTGCAGGCGTGGTGGTGGACGTGGGACCAGGTGTCACCACCCTAAAGAAGGGCGACCACGTCATCCCCCTCTACATTCCCGAGTGCCGCGTATGCGATTATTGCCTCAACCCCAAGACGAACCTTTGCCAATCCATTCGCTCCACCCAGGGCAAGGGTTTGATGCCCGACGGCACCAGCCGCTTCTCCTTGGGCAAGGAAAAGCTCTTTCACTATATGGGTACCAGCACCTTCGCTAACCATACGGTGTTGCCCGAAATCGCATTGGCGAAGATTCGCCCCGATGCGCCCTTCGACAAGGTTTGCCTCATTGGCTGTGGCGTGACCACTGGCATCGGCGCCGTCATCAATACTGCTAAGGTGCAAGCCGGCGATAACGTGGTGGTCTTTGGCCTCGGCGGCATTGGCCTTAATGTGATTCAAGCCGCCCGCATGGTGGGTGCGAATAAGATTGTCGGCGTTGACACCAATCCCAAAAAGCGGGAGCTGGCTGAAAAGCTGGGTATGACCCACTTCGTTAACCCCAAAGAGGTGGAGGGGGATCTTGTTCCCTATCTAGTGGAGCTTACCGACGGCGGCGCAGACTATAGCTTTGAGTGCATTGGCAATGTGGAAGTGATGCGCCAGGCCCTGGAGTGCTGTCACAAGGGCTGGGGTGAGAGCATCATTATCGGCGTCGCCGGCGCCGGTGAAGAGATTGCCACCCGTCCTTTCCAACTTGTCACTGGTCGCAATTGGCGGGGGACTGCCTTTGGCGGTGCCCGGGGACGCACCGATGTGCCCAAGATTGTCGACTGGTACATGGATGGCAAAATCAACATCGACGACTTGGTTACCTATAAGTTCCCCTTGGACGATATCAACGAGTCCTTCCACAAGATGCACGCGGGCGAAGCCATTCGCTCTGTGATTGAGTTTTAGGATCCCGGGCCCATGGCACTCAACGCCGTAAAGACGGTTCGCAGCTTCGGGGGGGAACTTCGGGTCTTTTCCCATGCATCCCAGGTGCTGGGCACCACCCAGGAGTTTGCGGTTTATGCTCCGCCAAACCCAGGCGCTGGGCCTCTGCCGGTGCTTTGGTACCTGTCGGGGCTCACTTGCACGTGGCAGAACGTGGCGGAGAAGGGCTTTCTGCAGGCGAAAGCAGCAGAGCTGGGCCTGATTTTGGTGATGCCTGACACCAGCCCCCGGCGTGCCGGTCTAGCTGGTGAGGACGACCATTGGGATTTCGGCACCGGCGCCGGCTTTTATTTGGATGCCACCGAAGAGCCTTGGTCCAAGCACTATCGCATGGAGAGTTACCTGATTGAGGAGCTTCCAGGCTTGCTTGGCGAGGCCCTTGGGCCGGACTGCCCGGCAGATTTGAAGCGTCAGGGTATTACGGGCCATAGCATGGGGGGTCACGGCGCCCTGGTGCTGGGCTTGAGGCACCCAGACATCTACCGCTCTATCTCTGCGTTTGCGCCTATTTGCAATCCCAGCGTGGTGCCCTGGGGCCAAAAGGCCTTTGGGGCTTACCTCGGTGAGGATAAGGCCAAATGGGCGGCCTACGACGCCTGCGAGCTTGTGGTGGAGAAGCCCCGCAAGGACGTGACGCTTTTGGTGGATCAAGGCTTGGCGGATAGCTTTCTGGAAAGGGAGCTAAAGCCCGAACTTCTTGAGGCCGCTTGCAACAAAGCGGGCCAACCGCTGACGCTGCGCCGACACGCTGGCTATGACCATAGCTACTACTTCATTGCCAGTTTCGCGGCGGATCACGTCACTCATCATGCTGCTGCCCTGAAATAGGCCCTCGCTTTTCAGCTGACATTTGGCCCGGCGGGGCGAAATTTCGCCGCTATCGAGTCGTACTTCTCCTTCGCCATGGCCGGGGGGCCTTGACCCCTGGGCCCCGCTCGCGCACTCTGTTTTTACTGGAACATGCCGTCTACGGCGGAATTGCGCGTGGGGCCGAAGCAGTGGGCCTGGCGGGGGTTTGAATGAAACATTCTTCGGTATTTGGCTTGGCGGCGGTTTTGGGCTGGGCAGCAGTTATTGGCGGCTGCTCGGGTGATGCATCTACGGCGCCTGGTGGCGAAGCGGGTGCGGCTGGTAGCTCGGGAGCATCCGGCAGCTCCGGCGCATCGGGAAGCTCGGGTGCATCGGGAAGCTCCGGCGCAGCGGGCAGTTCCGGCGCAGCGGGCAGTTCCGGCGCAGCGGGCAGTTCCGGCGCAGCGGGCAGTTCCGGCGCAGCGGGTAGCTCCGGCGCAGCGGGGAGCGCAGGCACCGCGGGAAGTGCCGGCTCTGCGGGTTCAGCAGGTAGCGCTGGCGCATCGGGAGCAAGTGGCGCAGCCGGTAGCGCGGGCGCGAGCGGTGCAGCAGGCTCCGCAGGTAGCTCAGGTTCTGCAGGTATGGCAGGTAGCGCCGGGGCGGCAGGTGCGGCAGGAAGTTCCGGCTCAGCGGGCATGGCGGGCAGCGCAGGTTCTGCTGGCTCAGCAGGCGGCGCAGGATCCGCTGGCGGTGGCGGAATGACCGATCCGTGCGGCGGCTGTCCGGTGGGGTTCCAATGTAAGTACAACACCTGCGTTCCGGAGCTAGGCGTATGTACCACCTACGACGACTGCCCAGGGGATAGCTATTGCGATTGTCCCAATGTGGACCCGTGCACCACCGGTGGGAAAAACCCCTGCGCTGCAGGTGGCCAATGCGTGCCTTATGGCGTACCTAACTGCAAAACCCGCGACCCTGATTGCGAAAAGGACCAGGTGGTGGGTGCGGTGACCCCCTCTGTGCAGTGCGAGTGGAATGGGGACCGGGTGTACACGGCGCCGATGGTGGCGGACCTAAACCTGGACAGGGATCCAAATAAGCTACAACCCTCCATTTTGCTGACGTCCTTTACGGGCAGCCCCCGCATCGGCACCTTGCGCGTCTTTGATGGCCGCACCTGCAACGAGCAAATGACCATTGGTGGGGCAGGGGACCCGGATGTTGCCAATAACCGGCCCGGCTATGGCACTCAGTTGGCGGTGGCGGATTTGGACGGCGATGTGGGCAATGTGGATGGCCATCCGGAAATCCTCGCCTACCACAACACCACAAGTGCCAATGGCCCCCTTGAACTCATTGCCTATGAGATTGATAGCAGCGCTGTGCCCGGCGGTGGCAGCCCCGTTCTTAAGCGGCGCTGGCACGGGCGCATTTGCGCTCAAGGGGGTGACCAGCCCTTTACGTTCTTGACCAACCTCGGCAATGCGGGCCCTGGCGTGTGGGACCTCAACAATGATGGTGAGCCAGAAATCATCGTCGACTCGTACGTATTCGATAAGAACGGCTGCCTGCTGAACCAGGGCGGAAGTGCCCTCTCCTACTTGAGTCACGGCTTGTTCGGTATCGTGGCGGATGTGGACGACGACCAACGACCTGATTTGCTGCGATATGATGGGGTTTTCGGCTGGAACGACACCGCCGAGACGTGGGATATCAAGCCGTGGTTTAGCTCCAATAGCGACCATAAGGCAGGCCACGTAGCGGTGGCGGACTTGGGCGCATTTTCAAGCCTGCCAGGCGGGCAGCCCATGGACCCAGTGCCGGAGCTGATCATCGTTTCGGCGGCCACCACCACCTTTAACCCGAGCTCGAGCGGGACCATTCGGGCCCAGGCCCTGGATGGCACCACCATTTTCGGCCCCGTCCCTCTCTACAAGGGCTCCGAAACCCACGGCGGTCACGGCGGGCCCCCAACCGCCAGCGATTTTGACGGCGACGGACAGGTGGAGTTTGCAGCGGCGGCCAATGCCTACTACGCGGTTTACGACCCCGACTGCATGCCCAACCTGCCCATGGGCGCGCGCCCCGGCGGCAAGTGCGATCGCACGGGTAACACCTTGCCCGATGGGGTGCTTTGGGCGCAGCCCTCGAAGGACTTTTCCTCCAGCGGTACCGGGTCGGCCATTTTTGATTTTGATGGCGATGGCAACGCAGAGGCCGTCTACGCCGACGAGTGTTATCTCCGGGTTTACAAGGGTGCCACAGGTGAGGTGATTTACTCCGCGCCCCGTAGTTCCGGCACAGGGATGGACTTTCCCGTTATCGCCGACGTGGATGGCGACTTTGCCACGGAAATCGTCGTACCTAGGGCCCTCGGTGGCGGCGGCTGCCCATCCCCCGACCCCTTGTTTGCAAACTCCGGCGCCTTTGAGGTAAAGGGCGGCTTCGTGGTGCTGCGTGACCCCCAGGACCGCTGGCCCGCGTCCCGTCCCATTTGGAACCAGCATGCGTATAGCGTGACCAATGTGGGTGACGACGGCAGCATTCCTTCCTCTTCCCAGTTGCTGCAAAACTGGAAACAATCAGGTTTGAATAACTTCCGTCAGAATGTGCAAGGGGGCTTGGGCAAACTTGCTCTGGCGGATCTCACGGTGGAGATTGACGTTAGCAACCTGTGCAACTTCCAGTCGGGCCCCGTCACCATTGCCGCAGAGGTATGCAACCGGGGGACCAACCCTGTGCAAGACGGCGCGGTGGTGGAGTTCAAGCACGGCCCGAAGGGCTCTGCGGGTAACCCAATGAGTCATACCTTGCTCTGCCAGGGGACGACCCAAACGCTGTTGCAGCCGGATCAATGCACCACCGTCTCCTGCATGGGCACCCTGCCCGGAGGCAACACGGACGTATTCGTCTCCGTTGACCCTGCAGGCGGCATTGCGGACTGTCACCCGGGCAACAATACTGGTGCGAGCGCCCTCTCCCTATGCGGAAAGCCCTAGTGGCGGACGGCGCAAGCTGATGCAAGGGGGCAGGGGAATCGGGATGGCGCCGCGCCGCGCTGCCCTAGCGCCGCTCCTTTGTCGCACTTTTTTCGCTCTTCCCCACGCCTCTGTCCAAGCTTCGTTCTTACTGGCAAGCAGCAGGCAGGGAGAGCTTCCGCCCCGCTGGCCGGCGCCTATTCCGCCATGGTGGCTAGTAGTAGCTCCAAGTCGTCCAAGCCGAAGGGCTTTTGCAAATAGGGTTGATCGTCGGGCAAATCGTGGAACATCCCGCTCATAAGAATCACCTTTGATTTTAGGGCGGGGTATTTCTTTTGAATTGCTTCGCTCAGTTCCGTACCGCTCATTCCAGGCAGCCGAATATCCGTTAGGACCAGGTCCACTTCCCCCTTTCGGAGTTCCAGCAGCGCAGTCTCCCCATCCCCGACGCCGACGGCTTCGTGGCCCATCGCGTTGAGCATGGCCACCACCAGGCCTAGCAGGCTTGTTTCGTCGTCCACACACAGAATGCGATAGCGAATATCGGGCGCTTCCCGGGGCGGAACCGTGCCGCCTTGGGTGGGGGTTGCCAAAGGCAGGCGGAGTTCAAAGCGGGCGCCCCCAGCTGGGTCGTTTGCTGCTTCCAACTTACCACCGTTGCGCTGGACCAACCCCCAGCTAATGCTGAGGCCCAACCCATGGTTTACCAGACCGAATTCTCCGCCAGCGAAGGGTTCAAACAGGTGCTCCAGTAGCGCTTCAGGAATACCGGGGCCGTCATCGGCAACCTCAATCAGTGCCCAATCCCCCTCTTGCCGCGCCGACACCTCAAGCCGGCCTCGCCCGCGGGTCGCCCGCGCCCCGTTGGTCAGCAAGTTCACGAAGACCTGCTCCAACTGTTCCGGGTCCACGAGCACCTGTAGGTCCGCCGGAAAGATATCCGTCCACAGCCGCACTTTATCCATGCGATGGGCTGCCAAGCGACGGGCGTTGGCGAGCAGGTCCGCAATGGGCGCCGGGCGCTTTTTGGGCGGTTGGGGCGCTGCGATATTCTGCAAGTTGGTGACAATCTTGGCCACCCGTCGGCAGTGACTTTGCAAATCTTGCACGAGGCCGTCGTTTCTGCCCTCCACCTGCTGACGCAGCTGCTCCAAACCCAAGCGCATCACGCCCAGGGGATTATTGATTTCATGGGCAACGCCTGCCGCCAGCCGGCCGATGGTGGCAAGCCGCTCCGAATGGGAGAGCCGGGCCTGCAGACGTTCCCTCTCGGATACGTCCAACATGGCCGCCTGCAGCGCGTCGCTATTGGGAATCGGCGCGAGGGAAAGCTGCACATAGCGCTTGTCCCGCAGCTCCAAACGGTGAGCCAGGCCCACCCCCCTGGCAACCAGATCTTGTACCCCCGGCCGGTGGGCGGGGGCGAAGAGTGCGGCCAACTCAAGCCCCTGTAGTTGCTCCACCCGGCCGGCGAAGGCTTGATGAGCGTTTTCATTGGCCACTCGAATGGTGCCCTGGCGGCTCAAGGTAAACCCCATAGAAGGGCTATGCTCAAAGAGCGAGCGGTAGCGCGACTCGCTGGCTTGTAGCTCCTCGGTGCGCTGGCCGATGGTGGTTTCAAGGTTTGAAAGGGCCTTCTGCAGCGCAAATTGGGAGAGGCTGGCAGCATTTTGGTTTTTTGCCGCCCGCGACTTGAGCGCCTCAATGGTGCGCTCCGCCGCCTGCAGCCGCTCCAGGAGCTTCCCCCTATCCAATAGTTCCGGTGGTTCATTGGTCATGGCCAACTCCGAATACCAGGCCCGTCAAGGAGTGGTTTACCTGCAAAGGGCCATATTGTTCGCCATAGGTTGTAAAGCCCGCGAGGGGAAACTGCCCCATGGCTTCGGAAAGGGCATCAAGGGCAGCGTCCCGACGGGCCTCCCACAACCTTCCTCCGCAGCTAAATACCAACCCACCGGCGATCTCGCCCATCTCTGCCTGCAGCTGGGAGAGTTGCTGACGGGTATGCGCTACCAAGTCCTCCGCGGTCATAATTGTGAGAATGGCGCCTACTTCCACAGCGCCGCCCATAAGCAAGCCGCTTTCGTAGAGCTGCATAACGGACCGCAAGTGGGTACCGCCCGCTGCCTGGAAACCGAAGACCAAGGGCGTGGTGCGATTGCGCGACTCCCCCTCAGTTAGCAGCTCACTTCGGGGGACTTGCAATAGCGCGCTCGCGGTGAGGGTGGCGGGCTGACCGTCCAGCTCATACACCATGCGCCGGTCAGGATCCGCGGCGGTTACCACGTAGGAATCATTGGTTGTCCGGTAATGATGGGCGTAAAAGGCCCGCATGGGGCGCTTGGTTCGCAGGAGAGTGACCGTAGCGCCACCCTCAAATACCTTGCGCCCATGGGCGACGGCCGTTTGCTTAAACTGAAAGTCGTCCCCGGCGGAGCCACCCACCAAGGGCACGCCTGGAGCGTAAATGCCCATGGCTGCCACGAGCAGCTCTTCCCGGCCGGAGAGACCGTCGCACAGCGTGATAAGCCCGAAGCCTTGTGGGTTTGCCGTTACTTCGCCGGGGGTTGTTCCCAACGCATGGCAAGCTTCCGCAAAAACCTCTTCCCCTTGCTCGAAACGAAATTTGGATAGCTTTGGTACGACGGCGGTGCCGCTGCGAATATCTGCCGGCAATACCGCTACACTAGCGCCCCCTTCCGCTAGGCCCGCAGGCCCAATTTCCCCACACGTGGTACTCGCGAGCACCTGCCCCTGTGGGCAATGGCTGGAAATCCGTTCAACCAAACTACTGAGATTGATGCGTGAGCTACCAAAGCAGAAAATGGTCCGCGCGTCCCTTGGAAGCGAATCCTCCATGCACTCGCCCGCCTCGAGCTGGCTAACGCTATAGTGATGACTTTGGAAACCCATCTCTCGCTCCAAGACCCATTCCCCGCTCTACCCCAAGGAGCGTGAGCTGAAGTATACCATATGCCCATTCCCACTAGGTAAGCCTACTTATTAACAAGCGCTAGCACACCAGCGCCCGGGCCCATGCATGCAAAAGGCCGGGTTGCAATCTGCCACGGCTGGCGCTTCACCAGGGTTGGATTCGGGCGGATTCGCTTGCTTGCATGGGCCAAAAGCCTAGGAGTTATGACCAGATGTGGGGGCATGTCGCAAGCTGCAACCACGCCACGCACAGTGTCGCAGATTGCAACGGGTGGATGTGGGTAAGGGTGGGAGCTGCGCCCCTACGAAAGCCATGGCTCGGGTTGCAATTCGAGGGGCGGCCTTCTCCCCAACGAGGCCTTCTGGGCAATCCTACAGCGCGCGCCGGTACCCCGGCTTTTATCAAAGTTTGGCTCTTAAACGCGCTTCTTAAACCACCAACTTACCGAACATGAAGGCGCTGCGTCTATAAAAAAATGCAGCGGCTCACTTATAAATCATACTTGGGCTAAAAAGATCCAATAGGGGCTAAAAAAATGCTTCCTTCGGGTTAATCTTCCGAGCGTAAGGCCGTTGTGAGTGTTGGATGTGGTCAAGCCAGTGGTCTCGGGGAGACGACACCCGCAGCGGAGAGAGTTTAGCTGGCCCGGTTTTTGCTTAAGGCGAGCGGGCACAGCCAGAAAATGGAGAATTACCCGGACGTTTCGGGAGGGAGGGAGCAGAAACACGCACCGCGACTAGCGGTAGGCCTTGAAGGAAGACGGCCACGGTGAGGGGGACTGCTCCGAAGATGAGGACACAGACGAATATGAGAAAGAACCGACTTCAAAACCTACTCCTGCTGACGGGGGCGGCATTGGCCGTTGCGGCGATTGCCCCCGAGGCGGCGGCGCAGCAGCCGAGCCTTGCCCTCAACCGCTACAATCCGGCCCCCGCGGGGGATGCCTTCTTCGGTGTGCAATCCCCTTACGTGGCTGGGGATAAGAAACTCCACGCGATGATGGTGCTGGACTTTGCCTACAAGCCCCTGGTGCTCAAAAAGAGATCCGACGATAGCAACCTGGCAGATGTGGCCCAGTACCAGCTTTTCGCTCACCTCAACGCGTCTTATGCGCTCTTCAATCGCTTGAACCTTAATGTGAGCGTGCCTGTGGCACTCACCCAAGGCGGCGAGGATACGGCCCAGACCAATCAGATTAGCGCCGCCAGCGGTACCCAACTGGGTGACCTGCGTTTGGGCCTGCGCGGGCGGATCCACGGCGAGTATGACGAGATCTTCCAATTGGGCGTAGGTGGCTATGTTTGGCTACCCACCGGTAGCGCAGACTCCTTTGTGTCCGACGGCTCCGTGCGCGGTTTGCCTGAGGTAATCCTTGGTGGTCGCAGCGACAAGTTGGTGTGGAGCTTTGCGGCGGGGCCGGAGCTTCGGAAGTCTCAAAGCGTTGCAAACGTTGAGCAGGGCACCACGGTGCGTTTTGGCGGTGGTGTGGCGGCGCTTCTCGGCAAAAAGAAGCGCATCCAGGTTGGTCCCGAAGCCTACGGCTCCACGGTCCTCAAGGATTCAAATAAGCGCAATACCAATGCTGAGGTGCTCCTGGGCGGCAAATACCGTTTTATGCCCGATTGGGTAGCAGGCTTGGCTGCGGGCCCTGGTTTGACGAGTGGTATCGGTACCCCCGCATTCCGCGTATTGGCATCCATCGCATTCACCCCAGAAATGGGCAAGGCCGATGATGACGGTGACGGCATCCTCAATCCCGATGACGCTTGCCCGACGGTGCCCGGTGTGGCCAGCAGCGATCCTGCCAAGCACGGTTGCCCGGCGGAGAAGGATAGCGACGGCGACGGCATCTTGGACAAAGAGGATGCTTGCCCGACCGTCAAGGGTGTTCCCAACCAGGATCCCAAGAAGCATGGCTGTCCGCCTCCCGGCGACAAGGATGGCGACGGCATCAACGACGAGCTGGATGCTTGCGTGGACGTGCCCGGCGTGCCCACCGAGGACCCGAAGACCAACGGCTGCCCTGGCGACAAGGACGGCGACGGCATTACCGACGACAAGGACGCCTGCGTGGAGATCCCCGGTATCAAGACCGAGGACCCCGCCACCAACGGCTGCCCTGGCGATACGGACGGCGATGGCATCCGCGACGACAAGGACGCCTGCCCCCGCGAGAAGGGCAAGCCTGATGCCGATCCCAAGCAGAATGGTTGTCCCAAGTCGGTTCGCGTAACCGATAAGGAAATCATTATCCTTCAGCAGGTGCAATTCGATACCGGCCGCGCTACAATCAAGTCGGTGTCTAATCCGCTCCTGGATGAGGTCGCTGGAGTGCTGAAGGAGCACCCGGAAATCACCAAGATTGAAATCCAGGGTCACACGGATAGCCGCGGTTCCAAGTGGATGAACAACCGTCTGTCCAAGAATCGCGCGAAGGCGGTCCTCAAGGCCATGGTAAAGCGCGGCATTGCGAAAGAGCGCTTGGTTTCTAAGGGCTACGGCCCGAGCAAGCCCATTGCCGACAATAAGACCAAAGAGGGTCGCGCAAAGAACCGCCGCGTACAGTTCGTGGTGCTCGAGCGCAAAAAGAAGGGCGAGGCCGCCAGCAAGTTAGGCGCTAACCAAGCTTTTCGGCCCAGAAGTTTCCCAGATCCCGATTTATGCAATCAAGGAGCCCACTTTGGTGGGTGGGCTCCAAGGATCTGGGTTTTTTTTGTCCCAAGTCAGGGGTTGGATTTGGGGAGTTTCACAGTAGAGAAAGAGGGAGACAGTCCATGAATCAACGACTTCGACAATTTCTGAGACGCATGATGCCGGTGGTCATCACGCTCTGTACGCTCTTTATGAGCTCAGAGGCATTCGCGTCCCACTTCCGCCACGGAAATATCACGTGGACGATTCCAAATCCGGTCAGCGCGCCGCGCACCGTGGAATTCGTCGTCACAACGTCATGGCGCGACAATGTTGTCAGCAACATGCGCCTCAACTTTGGAGATGGCCAAGTCTTCGACCCATCCTCAAATGACAACCCCCGAATCGGTGGCGGGACTGATGCACAGGGGCAGGTTTACGACACCCATCGTTATGTTACTACGCACCAATATGCGCCCGGCCAAGACGTGTTTACCGCGTTTATTTCCGGTTGCTGCCGTATTGCCGGGCTGCAGGGCGGTGCTTCGAACCGAGCGTTCCGCGTCGAGACAATCGTCGATCTCGGTGCGGGCAACACTGGTGGACCTGTTACCCCGGGGACGGCCATCGTCCAGATGGTCGTTGGCGGGACACGCACCCATTTCTTTGCGGCAACCGATCCCGACGGGGACCCAATTAGCTGTAGGTACGCCGTCGGGCAGCCGGAGACTGGATATGCCTACAATCCTCCCATCGTGGGAGGCAACACGGCCTCGATTAACACCGTTACCGGCGGATGCGAAGTTGTCTGGGACCTGAGTGGAGCGAATGCAGGTGATGTTGGTGACAAGCACGTCCTACATTTGGTAGTCGAATCCACGCGGAACGGAGTTGTGAGCAAGACTGCGCTCGATCTCATCGTGGAGTTGGTAGCCACGGCTCCGCCGACATGCTCTGGAGGCGGCACGTTTACACGGACCGTCGGGCAGCCCCTCGCCGTGATGTTGACAGGCGCGCAGCCCGGCGGAGTGGCGGGAAATCTTGAGGCAACCGTTACGGGGCCGATGGGTGCAACGCTCTCAGGTACGACGACCGGTGCCCCACCGCTCATGAACACGCTCAACTGGACACCTACACAAGCTGAGCAGAATTCCTCGCAGATTATATTGGTCAACTACCGGAATGTCGCTACCAATCAGACTGGAACATGCTCAATCACGGTGAATATTCCATTCAACTGCCAAGCTGGGAACCCGTGTACCCCGCCCAACCCTGGCCAGGGAGCTTGTGCCTTGGGTACGAGCACATGCCCGAATGGTTCGACGCAGCCGCAGGTGTGCGTGCAAAACATGCCCACGGCGGAAACGTGTGACGGTGTCGACAATGACTGCAACGGCACTACCGATGACGGTACTGCCATCGGTCAGATGTGTTCGGTAATGGGCGGTCAAGGTATTTGCGCGACCGGCGTGACTACCTGCAATGGCGGCACTCCCGGCTGCATGGGCAACATCAACCCCGGCGATCAGATGGAAGTCTGCGACGGCCTCGACAACGACTGCGACGGTGACACCGACGAAGCCGCTGAGACCGTGGGCATGTCCTGCATGACCATGCTTCCTGGCGAGTGCGCAGCGGGCACTACAACTTGCTCAATGGGCATGGGCGACTGCATGGCCACCGTCAACCCCGGTGACAAGATGGAAACCTGCGATGGCGTGGACAATGACTGTGACGGCAACGTGGACAACGGCTTCAACATCGGTGCTGCTTGCACCGTCGGCCAAGGCGCTTGCGCAGCCATGGGCGTCAACCAGTGTGATGGCATGGGCGGCGTGGAATGTTCCGCGACCCCGGGCACGCCAAGCCCCACCGAGCTTTGCGGCGATAACATCGATAGCAACTGTAACGGCGACCCCAATGACGGTTGTTCCTGTGTTACCGATGCGGACTGCGGCGGCGCCAATAGCGGCTCCATCTGCCTCGTCAACATGGGCGTTGCCACGTGCGGCGCCGGCTGCAAAGGCATGGACATGGAAATGGACGCCGGTTGCCCGATGGGTAGCGTGTGCACCTCCATGGACGCCACGCCCGGTCAGTGCGTGGCTTGTCTTACGGACAACGACTGCGGTGGCCCCGACAACGGCCAAATCTGCGAAAACCAGGCTTGCGTAGCTGGTTGCCGTGGCCAAATGGGTAGCGCCTGCCCCATGGGCGAGCTCTGCACGTCCATGGATGCCAGCGCTGGCCAGTGTGTTGGCTGCCTTAGCGACTCCGACTGCGGCGCTGCTGACAGCGGCAAGGTCTGCAACGACGCCAGCAACACCTGCCAGGACGGTTGTCGCGGCACTGGTGGCAATGCTTGCCCCAGCAACGAGGTGTGCTCCTCCACTGACAGCACCATCGGCACTTGTTCTCCCAAGGACACCGATGGCGACGGCCTCTCTGACGACGAAGAAGCGGCAATTGGCACTGACCCCAACGATGCGGACAGTGACGATGACGGCCTTCTGGACGGCGAAGAGCCCAGCCCGGGTGAGGACACCGATATGGACGGCAAGGTCAACGCTCTCGATGATGACAGCGATAACGACGGCCTGAAAGACGGCACCGAAGCTGGCAAAGACTGCACCAACGCCGCCACCGATGCTTCAAAGGGCAACTGCGTTGGCGATGCTGACGCCGGAGCTACCAAAACTGACCCCCTGAAGCCTGACACGGACGAAGGCGGCGTGAGCGACGGCGACGAAGACGCCAACAAGAATGGTCAAGTTGACGAGAACGAGCGCGATCCGAACAACAAGGCCGACGACTCGAACTGCACTGCTGACAGTGATTGCGGGTCCCCGAATAGCGGCAAGATCTGCGAAGGTGGGATGTGTCAAGATGGTTGCCGTGGGATGGGCGGGAATGGCTGCCCCTCCAGCGAAATCTGCTCCTCGATGGACACGACCCCAGGAACCTGCATGCCCGACGGCGCGGCCGGCAGCTCAGGCTCCTCCGGCGCTGCTGGTTCCGCCGGGACGGCTGGTGGTACGGGAAACACTGCCTGCAATAGCAATGAAGATTGCACCGGCGGCCAGGTATGCGACCCCAACACCAAGCAGTGCGTGGATCCCACCAACGCTGCCAACGAAGAGGATGTCATCGCCCAGGGCGCTGGCCTGCTCGGCAGCTGCTCCGTCGAAGGTGGAAGCAAGGGCCGCGGCAACACTGGCACCGTGCTGGCGCTCTTCGCCGCTGCCATGGGTGTCTCCCTCCTCCGTCGGGGGCGCCGCAAGGCCGCCTGATGGTAGGGGAGTTACTCCCTAACGCAAAACGCCCGGGGCTCTTGGCCTCGGGCGTTTTTCTTGTGCGCCCAGCATGGGCGCCGACTTGGAGGTGAAAGTCCTCCGCCGAGCAGATCACAGCGAGGCAAGCGAAGCCC
>WURV02151385.1:0-17285 GCA_011762755.2 Epimenia babai | reverse complement strand
AACGTTATTCATGTCAATATAAGCAACATTACAATGGCTGATACTTCGTGAATAGAAATGTCACAGGTTTCACTTGTTCAGAAGCGAGAGCAACCTCCTCGGGCATTCAGTACAGCCTGGCATCGACGTCCCATCGACTGCACAAGAGTCCGCAGGACGTCTTGAGTGATGGCGTTCCATTCTTCTTGAAGAGCCTCGAGAAGTTGGAGTAACGTTTGCGGGGAAATCGCACGGTGACGGATGCGTCGATCGAGTTCGTATATGAGACTTAGCGTACTAGTTATGATTGTCAAACTATATTTTAGTTACTATATAAATATATGTGTAGAATGATGAAATTTCATTTGTTGCGTGTCTTTTTTTGTTCAGTATATATATTTCTAAACTCCGTCTATGATAAAATACGAGAAAGAAAAGATAAACACCTTATCTACTACCTGAGATTAATGTTACCAGGAGCTTTCGTGTATCGAGTATATTTTATCAGGTGCAACCATATATCAATGTTCCTGTTGATATTAATTCCAGTTTCTGAAAACGCTGTTGCGTTGTTTATTTCGCTTTTTCCACAATATCGACTACCACGGCAAACCCATATCTCTCCGTATTATGATATAATATAGCGAATTTTCCCAATTATACCCGAGCGTTTATTTGCTATAGGGTAGAAATTCACCAGCTGGTATAATTATCCGTTATCAACCTCGCCTACGAAATAGCCATAAATATGTTTGTGGCACTCTGTTACTTTGTTTATTACTCGGTTGTAGTATTTACGAAGTACGGCAATGGCGACTGTATGCGAGCAGTGTAAATAGTCAAACACGCTCTGTCGTTCGTTGTTCATCGAACGTCTCGCTAAAATCGGAGAGACCGATTTCGCTTGGACGTGACAGTTTACCGTACAGATAAGAGAAACAGACGCGAACGAGCAAAAAAGAACTTGAGTTAAATTATATCGCTACGTTTGATATTATATTATTCATTTACTAGTTTTTTGTGGTAAAGGTGTCTTATATGAGGGGCATTTTGTCCGTAGATAAATTTTTCGTCGAACGCGGTAATTACGGTATGATGACCTAATGGCGCTTCGCCACACGCTCTAATCGGTCGGTCGGCCGCGGAGTATCGACTATTTTACGCCTGTTAGCGTCATTGTGCGCCTCGCGGAGTTTAGTCGTGCCGGCGCCATCGCAACATATACCTACAGCTCTCTCTCGTTCTAACCGCTCGCTTTATGTTGAACTTCTCTTAATTACAGGTAAGGAAATTTTATTGCATTTCGATGTATTTAGGCTGCTAGATATACCGCGTGTATAACTATGTATACTGCTGCGCATTACACGGCTTTCGCAACATCAGCCAGAATATATACAAGCGTTAACTGCCTGATACTAATAAGATATTTTAAAGACCAATCGTCTCTTTTAGCAATGTTATACGAACACGAGGTAATATTCCACAGCGACCCTTAGTCTAACATTAAAATTAAATACGTAAAGGTGAAAATACGGAGGAAGAATAAGTGGGTAACTATACTATTTATACCCCCTCAACCATGCATGGTGCTCTGAGGTGGTCTACAAAAACACTTAAAGCACCTTAGAATTTTATGCGCTAGTTAAAAACAGAGCTAATATATAAATAAAAATTAATTATGTAAATAAAAATACAAATTTGTTTCGAACTAAGATCTATAAAGAAATTAAGAGCTTATTGACTTGTTTCTTCATTGACTTGTTTCTTCATTGACTTGTTTCTTCATTGACTTGTTTTTTTCATTGACTTGTTTCTTCATTGACTCACTTACGAGCTTATGGATTTCTTGACGTCGTTAGTTATTAACTTGTTAACTTACACATTTTTATACTTCATTACTTGCTGACTTACGCATTTCTTGACTGCTTTACTTACTGACTTGCTGACTTGCGCATTTCTTGACTTCTTTCCTAACTGACTTACACATTTCTCGACTGCTTTTCTATGGACTTGCTGACTTGCGCATTTCTTGACTTCTTTTCTTACCGACTTACGCATTTCTTGACTGCTTTACTTACTGACTTGGTGACTTGCGCATTTCCTGACTTCTTTTCTTACTGACTTACTGACTCACGCATTTCCTGACCTCTTTACTTCCTGATTTGCTGACTTACGGACAAATTCGATATTCTGCCTCAACTTTACAAACACTATAGCCAAAACAAGTCCTTTCCCATACGGCACGCACAATTATGAAAAAATTCGACGCCGTGTTCGCCAGTCGACTTACTGACTGAGGAAAAGTTCAACCAAATATCACTGAATACAAACGCATGTTTTAATGCCTACATTAGTTTTTCAAGAATCCGTTATCTCGCTGTGCTAAAACGGCCAATCAAAATACCGTAATAAACCCAACCGTAGCTCCTCGCTGTCCAAACCGCGAAATATTCCGGACTAAATCGATTTAATGATGATAAAAGTTAGGTAGCCTCTCCACATTGGCAGCGTATTTGGGTCACCGGTCACTCGTACAGCAGTTTCATGGTTTCATTAGAAAAATTAATCGCCACGGTGTATCGTCGAGCTACTTCAATATCGCCAAGTTCGCTAATGTCTACAATATCAACGAGATTATACGCATACACACTGTTCGTGACACTCACTATCTGTAACTAATCGATAGATATTTAATTTGTCGTGTGTTGTCTGCAATATGCGTATGCAGATATACGATGTTGGTCGTATTAAAGTATTCCGAATTTACTGAGATGTGTGAAACCGTATAAAGCCGAAGCACTTTGATGTGGAGAAGACTACCGCTGCGTTGTTTGATTGTTACGATTTTTGCTCCGTAAAAAGCCAAAATTGACATTTAGTTGAAATTTTCCAAATATAATACCAAAATTAACCAAACGTCTCGCTCGGTGACATGATTCCGAGCTCGTGTTCCGGATTTTAAAACGTCATAAGCCAAAGAAGAAAAGTTGTTTCTTTTTAAACTAACACAAATCTCTCTTCTCTGCTTGAATTTCTTCTAGGTTAGCGAGGACCTCTTTGGTCCCGACTAAGTAATGAGGTAAGATCACAAATCAAGTTTTTCCCATGAGTTATCTCTCGTCACACGATTGCCTCAACCAGTCACGCAGATTTTGGAACTGTTGCTGTTGACTGTTTCTTTCCTGTTGCATTTTTCTATATTCTATGTTCGACTTATATACCAGAAGTTAATTTATATAAGTGCTAGGCGGCAATATATAATCGATAACAAAACGGAAGTTGATTCCGAGACTCCCGTATACGACGCATTTTCTCACATGCGATAAAAACAATCGTCTCAACATGTAATTTTAATCAACGGGAATTTCGCGGATATTGGCATTGCTCCTAAATCTTTCGTTAACGCGTCGCCCTTAGAACACGCGGGCTTTGCGGGAAAGACGTCGAAAAACCGACGCATTTGCCCGTCTTGTGAAATTACTTTTGTAGCGACGCGAAGCTTATTCCACAACCGACGCACTTTCATTTTATCCTACAATACCCGAGTCTCAACTGGTGATTTTTGTATCGGCTTTTGGCTGCGACTGCGAGTGGCTCGTCGTAATCCGTGAGACATCCACCGGCTATTCCATCGCTCGGCCTCAGGCTGTGAATGAAGATACCGTATTAATGCTGGGTAGTGCTCCGCGCGCTCGACTCAATGTGACATATACTATACATTCCAAATTGAATTGTATTAAAAATTACTTCAGTGAGAGAACTACTTCATTATCAAGACCATATTTATATCACAAAAATTCACATGATATGTTTTACAACCGATGTCTACATTGTAATATGAGTGAAACTGTGGATAGCTATCATTAAATATATTTCAAATTAATTGTATCGAGTGCTCCATACCTTAAAACTGGCTGATTGCTAAAATTTTAGATTAATACTTGATAATGATAACTCAAAAGATAAAGGGCAACAACTTTTACGTAGACTAACTAATTTTACATAAAAGCTGATGGGTGCCCTTTACTTTTAAGTTATTTTTAATTAGTCGTACACTACCCAGCCATCTTTATACTCACATTACTAATTATTATTATTATTCAACGTGGCTTCCTATTATGCAAACTTAAGGCTATGTACATGCATGATGACCACAACATATGTCCACGGGTAAAAAATAAAAAATAAAATGACTAACAAGCCGTGACAGGCTATTGAAAACACCGTAAAGACCAACATTTTAGAATAAACCGCGTGTGATTAAGACAGCTGCATCTATTTATAGTCTATGACGTTTAAGGCGCTTCGCTTTTATACGTATCTATGGTACGCATTAAGTGTGTTGTACGCGAGGACTAACATTATCTATTGTCCATTGTCCCTTTGTTCAATAACGCCGCGGGTTCCAAATGCCTACGGACATGCAACGTACGTAAAAATCCGCTAAATCTATCAAGGGCGATAATTCACAATGAAATTACAAAATGGCGGAGAGGTAAGCGCCACAGAGAGACCATTTACAGAGCATCTGAAGTAGAGTCACCTCAGAAGGAAGAAGCATGGTCAGGCTGCAAGACTACCCAGTGTAGACGGTGTATGCGGCACTTTTTTCTCGAAATCCGCGAGTTTTTTTGCACTTAGTAGTCAGACGGGAAATCGACTCCAGGTCGTCTGAATCGAATTCTAGCGATATAAACACAAGATCCAATCAAGGTATATATTACTGTAAACTGAGGGCAACCGATGTTGATGCACACGATAAGCAACTTCACCCGAATATTACATATATTCCATAATCCCACAGTCATGCAGTACTATAGCGAATATCTATTCCGCCATTACGCAATCTTCGCAGAACACTTGCACACATTACCCTCTTCTATATAACGACGTCATTCACATGGCCTAAAATACGAATATATTTATACTGCCAAAATACAATATTTACGGATATGCTATCCTGTCTTTATTGGCTATTGACCAATTTTCCTATTAGTTGTATGTTGGGGAAAGGAACCAATAGCTCATGGGCGGCGATGATTTAAAAATTAAATAGTCGAATCGATTAAAACTTTCTGGAATCGCGTCTCACTGAACTCACTCGCTCGTTTATCACTAAATGTCAGTCACGACTCGTGACCTTTCAGCGCCTTGTTGGTCGTCTTAAGTCGTTAATACCCGTCTCCTGCACAACTGATCCCCTGTCTTAAGAATTCCGTATCACCGCGTGTCTTCGTATAATCCCGGGATTTGCCACTGGCTAAAATCACAAGATGTTTTAGCCGTTTCTACGAAATAATAGGCTATTAGACTCGCTCATACTGAAGAGTTATTTCACTACCCATTTCGCCATCGCCATTTCTACACGGATTAACGCCATAGACGTAGTCTCAATTTCGTTCGCTGCTAAGGCGCGCAGAAGATCTCTCACCTCTCGATAGAATAGATGCATTATGCAGCATCGAGGCAGACCTAAACACTAAACAGATCTCACCCTTTGCCGCTATCTATAATTTATACTTCCCCGTCCGTCACGCCCGGGCACCTTCTCATCCTGATGATGTATCATTCGAATGAAAATAAGAGTGAAAATTTATCAAGCATTATTTTTGCAAAATTTCATTCATTTTTACCACGTGTCCACTATGATCCGTCTTTTATCGAAACGCTTCAACACCCAAATTAGACCATCCTGAAAGTTAGGAGAGTAACGGGACTTATCTGTCCCCGGTACGTTGGACCGCATAATCTGTATCTATTCAAGATTTTTATTATACTCTGCAAGTTTATCTTGTCTCTGTTTGGTGGTGAAATGCCCATGTACTACTGAGCATCTTGCTCGCATATTAGTATCATGGGGTCGTTTTGTCACTATTTGGCTACAACTATTACACCTATCGCATTTCTTTAAACCCGGGTCTGACGCTGCGATTTTCGACGCGATTCGACAAAACGACTTGTCGCATGCGTCTGTCGCACTGTGAGACACGGGAAACGATGTTCGAGCGACACGATTTTCGATGTCTCGCCGCGAGACGCACCGAATCGGTCAGCGTTTGATTCTAAACGGTTTTGTGGTTTCATATTTATCCAATGAAAATCGTCCATTATCACTTCCGGCCAAATCAAAACCAAGTTAAGTAAATAACTTGAAGTAAAATTGCGGCTGCAACCAATGCAAAAATAACCAATCTACATTTATTTTATAGAAAGCTATAAATCCCATATGTGTTTGTGGAATGTCACTGATCTTTCGTATTGTGATAAGAATAAAAGCACAGTCGCAAATAACCTCTTGGCGAGCCAGTTCAATATGACGGGTAATTAAAATAGTTCAATTACTTTAGTATATTTGAGGTGGCAAAATTATTGTGAATTTAATAACATGAATATTTTCCTTATTTTAGTTCGTTAATGTTATTAATCAGAGAGTACAGGAATCTGATATTGATCTAAATGCATAGGACGGTCAACGTTTCCACACTTGTGACTTTTCGACGTCCTGCTGCGGCGTGGGAACACCCTCTCGCTTGCGAGAAATCGCACGTCAGACCCAGGCTTTAGAGAGAAGTTTGCAATCCACTTGCGGTGTCTGGAGGCGGTTATCACGAGAAGTTGGTCTTGACTTGCTGTTGCAGCCCTCTGCCGACCTTCACCGTCTTCTCTAACAACACTTCTCGTCTTCTGGAACCAATTCCAAGCCCGACTGGTAATGTTGCGTATATCAACAACATCTCGGAAGATCTTACTTTGAGAAACGCGATACCTCCAGCTCCGTGCTTCCATGCATAAGCGTCGAGTGAATTGCATGTTAGAATATCAATACTGTAGATGTGAAACACACTACAAAATCGAGTGGGAGCGATAGTCGTCTGCCTGCCCGACAACTTGACACCTATCCCCAGTAACCTACTCCCAGCCTGATAACATGCCACTTTGCCCCAGAGAGCTAGGCTCACACCTTGCACTCAGCGAGCTACGATAGCATTGAAAACTCCACACTTTGCGTCGACAGAGCTGCCATTGGCCCCAGTAACTTTCAACGTTGTCCCTAGCGAGCTACGACTGGCCAGATCACCCAAGGGTGGCTTCCCAGTAACCCGACTTGCACCCAGCCACCAGGGAACTTAACAGCTTGCGCCAAGTGAGCTGCGATTTTTGCAGCATACATTAATATAGACCGTTTTCAAAAATTGTGACACCCTATCCGTTCACAGTGGAACAATGCAAGATAATTATGGCTTGTCATACTGAGGTTAAAAGAGCGAGATGTTGTCATGTCCCTGAAATCTTTTTCTCAGCTCAAAATGCCTCACCGTTGTCAGTCTATGGATTACGATCACACATGGATCATCTATAAATACGATCAGTCCAACTAAAAAAAACATGTCCCGATATGATTACATACCCGTTAGGGTATCGCGCTAAAATCTACCTTTTAAGAGGCTACGATGTTTTACAGGATTTTTCCGTTTTTTCTCACTACAACATTATAATTTACAATTCACTTGAGCACGCAGACGCAGCCTAAGAAAGTTAATGTATATGCCTCTGAAATCCATAAATTAGACTCACCGAATTTGCCGCTGTCGGGAGCTGTCGGGACCTCACTAATCATTCTTCTACATGGAATGGCAGGTTGCGTAACATATGACGTCTTTGCTTGATCCCATCTAATTTATTAACTAATGTTTGATTCAAGTGGCGTAGTGGTATAGTGGTTAGATGGTTCGAATTGATTTTCCACAGACCCTTCTTCGATAGTCTTTCTAACTAGTATACTACTTGCAGCATTTTCTAGAAAAAGTGCCTTAAAACCCGTCTGCATATGGGGGTCTAGGTAGCTCTTGCACCGCGTTTATGTAACAGCTTGTTCTTTTTGGTGTCGCTATGTGTCGGACGCTGTCCGAATGGTCGATATGTCGCACGGCTCTCTGTATCTCATGATATTATTGTTAATAATCATCAATAGTCACAGAATCCGGGAACTGCAACATAATGCAAGCTGTCTGTTGGCGTTTGAATCCTGGAGCAGGAATCGACTGTCTACTGTCTGGCCAGACTCGGTGTTTTCGCTACCATGAAAAATATTTCTAATCCGTTTGTCATGTTACCCACAGCGTACATAGGCATTAAGCAAGCTTGGTGAAGGCTAGTCGCGGCTCAGACAACGGCTTATTCGCAGCCTATTAGCACATATATACATACGAAGCTTTGATTCATGCGTTTTCTAGATGTCTAGTTGACAGTAACTCGGACACGCTGACAGTAAGTGGTCCGGATGATTTGATTAACCGGCATTTTAGTGATTTACCAGAATGCGGTACTTTATATTAACCGATCTATAGTCAGTCGTACTCAATTTGCATGAGTTACCGCCTCCACGAGCTGGTGATTGCCTTTCGTTAGCTGGTCAGCGGACAGTAATTCAGGGTTGATTCGCGTCGCTCTACGGTATCGTGGGGCTTTCTACCGAGTGGACGCTTCACTTACGGTGGCATTACACGCTTCATTTCCGAAGCGACGCGATATCATTCCACGACACAGATAAAGTAACACGAGCATAAGTGTGTTTATTTACCTTTTTATTCTAAGAATAATTTCTGTTTTGGGGGTTTTTGCTTAGTATGATGCGGCGATATCTCCTTCGTGTTAACTGGACGACAATTACGTCCATCATTGTATATCTGGTAGGTTTGTCAGTAAATATATACGGCATACATACAGTACTCACTATTCGCACGCCGAGGTAACTAGTCGCTAGAACAACGTTTCTGCTCTCGTCGCTTATTTACAGTTAACTGATTCTAAGGCTACGGGGAGATAAATTGATATCGTGATATAGAGAGGTGTATGACAGTTTTACACGCGTTTTCCATTAACTGCCACGTTATTATTTTGCGATGTAGTGCGTATTGGGAGCGGGTAGGAACGACACGATGTCGATCGTGAGCGTCTGCATCGACTGGGGGCCGCGGGGGGGGGGGATCTGCAGAGTGAATCGCTGTTGCGCCCCTTGTTTTAAATTAAGAAGGCAGCATCAGTAAAGATTACCCACGTGCAGGTAGATAGTTTTATGGATATAATGTATTTAAAATGGATCACCGAAACTATCAACCTAAATAGATAAAATGGCGATATTGTTTCCCCAAAATATGTAACTATACACCTAGCCTAAAGGGAAATCACCAATCTAAATACAGATCTCTCTTCGTTTTCGATCATGGAACTGTTAGTCATTTCACGACACAATGTCACTACATGAACCGAACACTTAATCTAAATTTATATTATGTCTATTTTTTATTTCTGATATGTAATAGCAACAACTTGTACAGCAATTTATGTTTTGCTAATCAACGTTTCAAAAAAGGAAAAGGCGAGGTTTTGGGGCTACTTTATAATTAAATGTCAGTCGCACGAACAACATTGCCCTGTTACATCCCTAATATATTTTTAATAAACCATTTCACGACGAATCTTTCTCGATATTCATACACGAAAATCTGGCTCATTTCCTATCTTGGAAGGCGCGAGAAAAAATCCCTGGTTTGTGCCGACATTTTTCCATATGTGAACTCCATCTATCGAAAGGTTGACGTCACATTTACTACAATACGTGAAATTGATCTAAACCAATAAGTTACATTTATATTTAAGTGACATTTATCCATACGTGATGATGGTCTACACGTGATATTTATCCATACATCATCTCTATTCATAGGTCATATTCTTCCATACGCGAACTTTATCCTTACGTGATATTTATCTATACGTGATTTCGATCCATATGTGATATTCATGTACACGTGTTATATATACATACATCATGTTTATTCATAAGCGATATTTATCTATAGGTGATATATTTTTCCAAATATATATATATATATATATCTCAATTCATGGTATTCATTTACACGTGATATTTATCAATACGCGATATTTATCCATAGGTGACATTTATCTATATCTGATACCCATTCAAAGGATTTCCCAACTTTTACTGATATAAATGAAATTCATCTGAAACTAATATTTAACCGTACATAACATTTATTCATAAGCGACATTTATCCAAAAGCGACATTTATCTAAACACGCAAACAATATGCACGCAAGGACCAAAATCGTTGTTTGCAAATTCATTTTACGTTGTATCCGCATGACGTTAGATTAATTAAATGTCACAGGTATGTAAGCCACGTTATTAGCTGATTAACGCTTAACTTAGCGGCAACGACGGAGCGGAAATGTGGGTAAATCAACGCAATGAAGAGGTGCATTGATCACACATCGCTCGCGGTCCTGTAATTGTCGCATCTTGTCAATACATTCCACCAGTTTCAGCGCCCGTTTTAGTCAGCTGAATTGTCGACTTTGTTGAAGCCGCGATATAAAGTCGAATCATGTGTTAACCAGTTTGATCAAAATCATTCGTTCTATAGAAGCTATTTGTGAAGTGGGTGATAATTCCTATAGCTTTGAAAACGTTCAATTACCCACGCGTTGATAGCTTTTTGATGTCATTTCGTCTGGAATAATCAGTAACAAAATATGCATGTGCCGGCGGGAGGAATTTTATTCAAAAGGCGACTTTTCAAATCAGGAGTTTAAAGCATGAATGTGAGCGAGTTATTGCTGAAGAAAAATGCTTAGTGAAATTGTGTAAGTAGTGGCGTGCAATACTGTAAGATATAGGAAAAGAGTGAGTGTGTAGTGTAAGATATGAGGGGAAGAGGGTAAGTGTATACTGTAGGATAAACGGGGGAAAGAGTGAGTGTATACTGCTGTAAGGTATATGAGGGACGGTAGTGTACATATACTGTAAGTTATATGAGGGAAGAGAGTGAGTATAGTGCAAGATATGTAAGGGAAGAGAGTGAGTATAGTGCAAGATATGTAAGGGAAGAGAGTGAGTATAGTGCAAGATATGTTAGGGAAGAGAGTGAGTATAGTGCAAGATATGTTAGGGAAGAGAGTGAGTATAGTGCAAGATATCTAAGGGAAGAGAGTGAGTATAGTGCAAGATATGTTAGGGAAGAGAGTGAGTAAAGTGCGAGATATGTTAGGGAAGAGAGTGAGTATTGTGCAAGATATGTTAGGGAAGAGAGTGAGTATAGTGCAAGATATGTAAGGGAAGAGAGTGAGTATGGAGTAAGATATGTAAGAGAAGAGTATGCTTGCAAGCTGCATCATATATGAGGAAAGAAAGTGAGTGTATACTGAAATGTATATGAGGGAAGAGGGGAAGAGAGTGAGTGTAGAGTTTAAGATATATTGGAAAAGAAAGTGAGTGTATACTGTAAGGTATATGAGAGGAGAGAGTGAATTTAGACTGTAAGATATATAAGAGAACATTACATGAGCAGTTATCAAAAGAACTATATATAGAGAGCCGGGGACACCATAGTATAGATGATACATTGAATTATGAAATAACGTCTTTGTATGTAATGAACAATAGTATAGTACAGTAGTATAGTGTAAGAATATTATTGAGTACATATTTCATATTATCCCTAACTTTGTGATAGCTGCCAAGTACACCTTCCAAATCGATAACAGTTCAAAGAAATACGAAACGACATTGAGAATTTAGTGTTAATATTTCATTAATTATATAGGAGCGATATTAGTAATGGGTTTTGCTCATCTATAATATATATTATAGATAAACTCTTGCTTATAAAAAATTTATACTCTTATACATTTCATATAATGATATATATAGTATGAACAACGGCAATTTCGAAATTTACTGTAGGTAAAGTCACTGAAATGAGAGTAAATTTGTTAAAGGCGTGCGAAATGTCCGTCAGTTTTAGTGAAAGTAAATGCGTTGACGGCTTACGAAAAACGTAAGCCTAACTTTGAACAGCCTGTGTGTTTTGTCCATCCTTGCTGCATGACAGCAACAGACAAAATTAGTCACTAACAAAAGGTAAAACTCCTAAGAGTATTAGATGATTATCTGAATAAAAAAAATAAGCAGGTCATAATATAGAACCTTGTGGAATACCACACTATTTTAGTGATCATTTCATTGATTAAACTATCTACTATGAAATCGCTATGTAACTCCATTCCTCGTATTTTTTAACTTCGGCCCGTAATTTTGGGAGCTGTTAGTATAGTGGTTGGATCGAACGTTGGATTTGAATCCAGAAGACCCTGGATCGAATATCGCTTTAGCTATTAAATTGTTTTTTGAGTAAAAGCCACCGTGAATCCTTTGTACCAATGGCCGTCTGGCTTGCCCATGGACTGCGAAGTTTTTCATTAGAACTAAGAATAGCAATTTTAATTATAATATAGATTATAATAAAATACATTCATCTATCATTTGCTCTCCTTTGATGGTCGCACACTGTAAACGCAAATTGATGACTCAATTTGTGTACGCACTTCCACGCTTCTCTTCTAAATTCTTCGCCTGAAACTGACGATAGAAACGCACTTTTATCGTAGACTTACCGTGGAAACGTAGTATTCATGAGTAGAAACGTGTCAACTAACATTACAGGGCATTTACGGTTTTGTCTGCGTGTCGTGATTTATTTGGCAAAGGACTGATCCAGCGAAATCTAGGTCAGCCAATTCCGTGTCAACATCTTTCTAATTCTAAGATTTTCAATAGTAGACATCCGGACATTCGAAGTCCGTATATCATACCAGAGATATACACAGAAAATTGGGCAAATAACAAAACTCAACAGTACAATAAATTAGGTGTGGAAGAATGAATAATTACAGTCTCTATAATTTACATTTCTATCTATTTGGAGTGTTTCGGACACTTTGGGATTTCGCCAGTTACCACTGACGTTGACAATTTTGTCCATTGCAGTAAAATTATCCGGCGCTGTTTTCTGGCATTACATAACGCATAATTAGACACGAAATTCGATCGAGTAAAATCAAATAAAGCTTGCTTTGTTGAGTCTTATTAAATCGACACACGGAATTAACCGCCTACGGCTGTTATAATTTAGGATAACTACCCCTGCTCGTAAACAAGATAGAGTTGTCGAACGTGTCTGAACGTGATGAAGATTGTGAGGTCTATATATATTTATTATTGATGACCCATCCACGTGGTTCGGAGTTTCAGACGATAGGGGAGATAATATTAGAGACGATTAGAATCTTCGGAGTGCATACATTGGACGGCTTTTCACATAAAAAATGGTCAGCATACTCAGCATAGATCGAAATCTGTCTTTGCTTAATTAATTATGTGTGAAATACATCACTTTTTGGGTCTGCAACGGTGTTCTGTGTTGTAACCTTGGCTTCTCCGTGATCATATAAATACCCAGTGTTTTGAAAGCAAAACAAAAACGGGGCAGGATATTTCAAGTTAAATCTATCCCCCAAAAATCGTGAAATGCTAAAATTTTCAAAAACGAACTTCTGGGATTGTGACATGGTCGGCGTTCTTGCGACGGAGTTTGCTGATTGGGAATCCCATGTGGAGTTTGCGCAGTGGATTTGATCTATAATTAACACCTTCAACGATAAGCCGTGTAAATATACCTTATTATTGATTCCAAAGTTTTTATTGCTGGCGGGACAATGCAATGTTTGATGCGTTGATGCTTGATGTCTATCTCAAAATTTATCGTCATCACCGCGACATCATGCTCGGTAATAACACTTGTGACAAAGTCAAAGTAGTCTGTTAAATATATTCTGCGAGCTACAACGTACTTTCTGCCACTCAAGCTTCTTGTTTACAAAATGCTTCTTTCCATACTCGATGTGTAACGAAGCGCGAATTTGACACGGCCTACACGCTTGCGAAGACGTGTGTATCCTTGGGGGACACTAGCAAAACGACAATTTCCGAGAGAATGCACGCTCGTAATTAAATCTAAGAGCGACACTGCCGGCGCAATTATATCAGTCCGATGTCTGGAGAGTTACGTCCGATAGGAGGACGCATTGTCCGGGCATCGGTCGTACGGATTAGGGTAATGTTGTAGGGATTTAGCTAATAGGTAAACGTGGAGGAATATCGAATTCAGCTGGCTGGTAAGGTGAAAACATTTCTCGTATTGGACAATAAATTCACTTTATGCGTTATTACGAGCCAGCGTTCCTGCATCGTTATGAAAGTACTCTACTATTATTAGTCTGTGAACTAAATTCACTTGTCGATAACTTGCCCACGAATCGATGTCGTACACAATAAATCCACGTTCGAAGCTCGTAAACAGAGTTTTTCTGTCTGTGACAGCATTACTTTCTGAGCTCTGTCTGAGGAAGTAATTCACATAGGATTTCGGAAATATGAGAAATCGACGATTGGTGGCGAACAGTGCGTTCGAATAGTTATTAATGTAAATAGATGTGGTAAGCGACGAAGATTTTCTGTGAGATCATCTCTAATGAATTACAATATGATTCAATTCTATGACGCAGTGTTACCCGTCCCGATGGTGTATCGCCTGGACGTGATAGCCTGCGTGCTCCAATGACAATCAGAAGTATGTGGGCTGGCAGGTTCAACCAGGCTCAACAAGTCTGTGGGGTAGGGCCAGACAAAATTATATAATCTGGTCCTCCGGGTTGGGGGTTGTGCTGCGGGTTAACTACCCACTCACGTAAATAAGTCAGTAACGGAAACCAGCAACACCAAATCTTACACAAACTCTTTCTAGAACATGCACGGACCACAGTAACAGATGCTATTGTTGCAGCTTGTGAAGAAGTGCAGGGAAGGCCAGATAAAAACAGTAAATCCTTGATTAAGGATGACACCGGGCGGATGGTAGAAGAGAGAAAGAAGGCGGTAAACCAGGCAAAGACCAGGCAACAAAACAGACGGCAACAGCAAGATACAATGGGGTAGCAACAGAAGTCAAAAAACAGTTGTGCTCAGACAAGCGAGCATTCAGCAACAGCCTTGCAGGTGAAGCATGCGTGAAGGGAGACCATAAGACTCTATACAACACCACACGTCTACTAAGTGGACGAAAGACTAACTCTAATAGGCCAGGGAGGGACCAGGAAGGGAAGATCCTCACCTCGATCGAAAACCAGCTGGAAAGACGAAAGAAGCACTTTCTAGAGGTGCTCAATCGTCCACCACCAGACGATAGGCCCCAGTTGAACCCTGGAGACCCTCTCAACATAAATACATGCAATATCAGTAAGACCGAGATTCGCAAGAATATGCGCATCCTGAAAAACGCGAAAGCCACTGGTGTAGACAACATCCCACAAGATTTTGAAGGAAGGAGAAAACGACACCATCGACCAGCTGCATCGCCTGCTAAACCAGATCTGGGTATCATAGGAAATCTCTCACTGAATGAAAGAAAGGCCTGCTTGTTAAGCTTCCTAAGAACGGCAACCTTTCCCAGTGTGACAAGTGGCGAGGCATCACTCTTCTGTTCATCCCAGGCAAAGTCTTCAAGAGAATCATCCTTGACAGAATGAAAGACATCCTTGACAAGACACTCCACCGAGACGAACAGGTTTGCTTTAGGAAAGAGCGCCTTGGCACAGACCATATTGCAACCCTCAGAGTCCTTGTTGAGCAGACCATCGAAAAGCAAACCTCTCTCTCACTTTTTCTGCTTTGTTGACTTCGTAAAAGCCTTTGACAGTGTAGACAGACAAACAATCTGGAACATCTTTCTCCACTATGGTGTGCCTGACAAGACAAGATTATCAACATCGCCAGACGATTGTATTATAGTTTCTCCTGCCAGGTCATCCACAACGGACGACTTTCGGGGGACTTCTAGATCTCTGGCGTCCGACAGGGTTGCTTGCTGTCCCCACTTTTTTTCTGGTGCGGGACTGACTGACACGGATTGCCTGTGCAAGTTCCAACAAAGGCATCCAGCGGACCCTGCTAACGAAACTGGAGACTTAGGATTCGCCGATGACCTGGCCCTACTCTCTCACCGCCTACGAGACATGAACGAAAATATCACGGTGCTAGCTGAGACATCCCATCTTGTAAGACTAAAGATGAGCCAGGAGAAATCTAAGTTGGTCCGCACCAGCAATAAGCAAGAAGCTCGTGTCATTCATTATCTAGGGGAAGGCAGTAGAAGATGTGAGCGAGTTTGTATACTTTGGTAGCAGGATCAGCCAATCGCGAGGCACAGGCGAGGACATCATAACGAGAGTGAAAAAAGGGAGACAGGTATTATCTATTCTCTAAATTCACTTCATTAATTTTTGCGAAGGAACTACTGTTTTATAAGCCTTATTATCTGAAATTATTACGCTCCCCATAGGCGAAAAGGTCCTTTTGATGATTATGCATCTTCTACATATCCAGTACGGATGTAATTCTAATAGGTCGAACCAGTATTTGCTGCATGCGTGGCGTGCGTTATTAGATAAACATCTCGTTTGGCTTGCCATTTTACGGTGTGCGTCATTAACAACGGTGTAGGTCGACCTTTTGTAGAAATAATTGCACCACCTAGGCTATGTTCGGAGTGTGCCTCGCTTGTGCCAGTAGATGTCAGACGAATGTGATCGAAATGATGGATAGTGTTTGTGTAGATATATGGATGAATATGTGGTTTTGTTAATACTTGGATGGGTAAGAGACAGATAGACGCATGGGCGGACAAACGGATGAACAGTGTGGGTGTGGCTGTATTAATTTTTGTTTGGATGAACAAATGTAATTTAAAAGGGGTAGTCACAGTGGTTCTGAAAAACATCACTTGAGAAATGAATAGGAAAAACCCTGCCTCCGGTGAGGTCTAAAACCACGACCTTCAGATAACCGGTCTGGTGCTCTACCAATATGGATGAATAAATGCTTTCGTGGATGGTATATGGATGAATAAATGCTTTCGTGGATCGATATATTGATGAATGAATGCTTGTGTGGATGGATATATGGATGAATAGGTGATTGTGTGGATGGATATATGGATGTATGAATGCTTGTGTGGATGGATATATAGATGTATGAATGCTTGTGTGGATGGATATATGGATGTATGAATGTTTGTGTGGATGGATATATGGATGAATGAATGCTTGTGTGGATGGATATATGGATGTATGAATGCTTGTGTGGATGGATATATGGATGTATGAATGCTTGTGTGGATGGATATATGGATGAATGAATGCTTGTGTGGATGGATATATGGATGTATGAATGATTGTGTGGATGGATATATGGATGTATGAATGAATGCTTGTGTGGATGGATATATGGATGTATGAATGCTTGTGTGGATGGATATATGGATGAATGAATGATTGTGTGGATGGATATATGGATGTATGAATGATTGTGTGGATGGATATATGGA